>JBBYHM010000002.1:6495737-6508252 GCA_038381775.1 Adansonia rubrostipa | reverse complement strand
CCACCAATAATTATCTCCAACGTTTCCCTAGTCGTCCCCAAGAGCCGACGATCATCATCGCCAGCCACCTCGTAATGCAAACATGAACTAAAAATGACAATGAACAGTAAAAACGAAATCGAGAAACAAAGCTGACGCATTTCTTTCTTTCTTTCTTTTTTTTTTTTTTTTTTTCTTTTTGTTTCTTTTTCACTTTATAAAATTCCTTGAGACACTTGCCTAAACTGCAAGGCAGATATATAAGGAAAAAAAGGGGAGGGGGTCACCATAATCGAAGGCAAATCAAGCTTCACGACCCATGTCTTTCGTACGGAGCTGTTGCAACCACTTTTGTACGATAAAAGACCCCATCTTTTTGTCGGATAAAGTCATTTTTGTTCACTGCTGCTTGTTATTCGATTCCATACATGGTTGCATGATATAACTTGTCTCATTGGCTGATCTATAACCTTTTTTTCGTCTCTTGGTTTATATTTAATCCCTGCTTTTTCTTGTATGAAATAATAACTTTGTATTTTAAGTTTTTAACCTTCAAAAGGCTATGTTCCAAGGTTCTTTCGTAGATCGGATTGAATCGAATCGTTAATAATGTAATATTAAAAAGTTTTAAGATTTGCTGAAGTGTGTAAAAATTTACTTAGATTTATAAACAGAAAGATTGATTCTTTTAAAAATATTAAAGCATTCTTTGAAAATATTGATCACTTTGTAAATTTATATATCTAATGATCACAAGTTTTCATTATATTAAAAAATTATTAAGAAACAATTAATTTTTTTTATTTTATCTAAATTCATCTCTCGAAAATAATATTTATACCCGAACTTTTCCCCATTATTAAGCAAGCTACGAGCTTAAATGAGTAACGCAATGTTTATACGAATCTTTAATAACAAAGAATGGCTTCCCTGTAACTTGGTTGTATAATCAGAAAGAAAATGAAGCAGTTTTCTTTTTCCGTTCAAAAACGACACATAAAAAAACGAAGGGTCACCATTCACACCTTTGGTCATATTATTATTTCTTAAAAAGTGTCGGCGTCACATGCTTACAAAGAATTATATCAGCAACTTGTGACAGCAACATAGAAAAATGCCCCTTTTTTGAAATGAAAAACGATTTGATTTTAATTATCCGGCTTCAAAGTTTAATAAAATGGGGCAAAATGAACAATGTCCTTAATGCCAATACCTGTCAAGAACCGGGTCTCCCTGTCTCTGGCCTAGCGGGCACGGTTTGATATTAATAAATTTTTTTTAATTTAAGTTTAATTAATAATTTAAATTATTAATTAATATAATTCGAGTTTAATTGGATCAAAGACCTTTTTCCCTTCTTGAGCAGCGTATATAAGGGCAAGGGGAGGGGCAATAGAGTCAAACCGTGAAATGAATCGATAAATCGGTTTTGGATAGATAAAATAATATATTAAAAATATAATAATAAATTAAATTATTAAATTAATTTAAATTTAAATAAAAAATTTTAAAATTTTAAAATTATAATATTATCCGACCCGGGTCATGGATAGATATGTGCATGCCAGCCAGTTCGACGTCACATGCAGAACTAAACCCCCAAATCAATAATTCAGCATATCCTTTTCGAATTTTCAAAAGCATAAAACTTTTTTGAAGTTTCAACCCATTGTTAACAGTGTCTCTACGTGATCATATCTCTTAATATATGGTGGTCGAGTGGCCGTCACAGGGGCAGTAGAAGCTGGGCCTGGGGGTTTTGTTTTTTCCGAGCGACGGAGGGTCAATTTTTGTTGCCCATGTGCGTTTCGTCATCTTCGGCATCTCTGTCACGGGGCACTGAAAAAGTCACATCCCAGAGACCACCGAGCACAAGGGATGCAGCGTAATGACATAAGTAATAAAATATATTTATATTCATTTAAAAAAATTAAAGTTTGATTTTAAATAAATACATCTTTAAAGAGAGGAAATTACGAATTTCGAATATGATTACTCTTACACCGTAAAATTACAAGGATAAAATGTTAACAAACCGGAGCAAATGTCAAACCGTTGAGATTAATCAATGGGTTTAATTGATTTTTTTACCCTAAAAAATATAAAAATAAACTTAAATTTAGTTTTTTAATATTTATTGATTCAAACAATTTATTATTTATTATTAAAAATTTTAATTTCATAATATATATTAAATTAAATTAAATATTAATTTTATATTTAAATAGATGGACCAATCCATTCGATTTAATTTTTTCAATAGAAAAGTGATTATTGCAAGAAATCGTGCGACCCCATCAGTCGCAAAGTTGGATGGTGGCATGGACAGCGCCAGCGGGCAAAGGACAAAACTCCAACTATCCTGGTTCCCAGCTCCACGTTGGCGTAGTAACTTGGCTTTTGACATGTCAAAGACTCCATACAATTATGATTTATGAACCGTGACAATGTTTGTTAATATATCTCCATCCATGCGGTACAACACAACATTTATGATTGAATTAGTATCATAGCAATTTAAGAATTGAATGATTAAATTAAAAATTAATAAAATATTTAATTTAATGTATTAAATAAAATATAAATTTTAATAAATTAATAAAAAAATTGTTTAATTTTTTATTTTATATTAAAAATTATATTATAAAATTAAATATATATATTTTTTAATTATGTATTAAATTTAATATTTATTTAATATTAAAATTATTTTTTAGATATTTAAATTTTAAATGAAATTACTAACAATCTTAATTTATTTAATCTTAAATGATAAAATCAAGGGACATTAATTTAATTAAAAATTTATTAAAAAATTTAAATTAATTGACCCACGGTCTTAATTCATTTAAGTGAACTGACCTACGGTCTTAATTCTTTTCTCTTGCCCTCAGTTTATTTATAACATCAATCTTGATCTATCTATCTTACCAAAAGACAATTCGTTTTAATAATTAGTGAAAATTAAAATTAGTTATATGATCAATTTAATCATGATAAGTGGGTTTAACTTAAACTAGTTAAATTACTGAGTTACAAATTTCAAATTTAATTTAATTAATTTATATAATTATTTTTAAAGTATGATATAGAATAAATTTAAATTTAAATATTAATATTTATAAACCTTTTTTTATTCTTAAGTATCTATAAATGCTTTTAACATCTCATATCATGTCACGTAAAGAAATGATAAGAAGTCGAATTGATAAAAAAATCTAAAAGAAATGTCAATTTAATGAGAAAACCTAAACAAGAAGAAATGATATTTTTTGTCTTTATACAAATATTCTTATCAATTTTACGATATTAATATTAATTTTATTTGAAAATATGTGGTTGCCTCTTTTGAAGAGTGCGCTTATATGAATTCAATCCTTATCTCTTTTTTGTGAATATGAGTATGCTTTACGACTCATGTTATAACCATGCACCACACTACTCAAAAATTAGCCCATGCTTTGATACATAATTTCTACTATTATAGAACTTTTGATTAAATTTAGTGTCATGAATTAAGTGATATCAATTTACTTATTAATTAAAAAAGTTAAATAAATAATAATATTAAATTATATAATAAAAATATTCATGTATTTTTAAAAATAAATTACCTATTTTTATAAATAACTATTTACTTTTCAAGAAACTATTAATAAATAATATTTTATGCTTATTTATTTTTATTTCATCTACTTGATTATACGAATTTGAAGTAATAATTAATATACTCAAGTTAAGCCCACTACCACTTGAAGGCTTATTTTAGATCTTACAATATTAGATATGATTATATAAATATAACTTAAATAAAATATTTAAAATATAAAATATATATATTAAAATTTATATAATATAAATTATTAATTTATTAAAATTTATATAAATATAAGTACATTTAAAATTACTGAGTTTAGTCCATTTGCAATATTCACATGATTGGTTTTTAAAAAAAAGCTTTTGTCACTGTATGGACATTTTCTCAAATCCACGAGAGGCTCATTCAGCCCACGGTCTACTAAGATGTAGTGTTGGCCTTGCGGAGTTATCGAATAATGAGTGGGTGCATTCGGATGCTGATGCGTGGTGAAAGATTTGACACTATATGATATATATATATAGATATATATATATAGAGATATTTTTTCAAGATTCAAACGGATTTAAATAATTTATAAATTTAAATATTAAATTTATTATTTATAATAAATTTAAATATAAATTATTAAGATAATGAATTTGGATATCAAATTTTATATATTATATATATAAGTTATTATTTAATTTTTATTTTTTATAAATAGTTTAATAAATTAAAATATTTAATGAATTTAAATGTCTGATGAATATTGTTATTTGAATCTAACATGAATTTAAATAATAAATAAATAACAAATAAATTTATATAAATTAAAAAAATTTAAATTAAATATTTAAAAATTTCACGTACCATAAATGAAATGTCAACAGCTTAATACATTTTAAAAAATATATATTAATTTTTTATTAACTAAATTGTATTTTATGAAAGAAATAGTAAATAATACGAAAGTTATTTTTTTCAAAAATTATTTTCCATGAAACCAATGAACCCCAGATAAATAATTGCAAGGTTTAAAAAATAAAAATTTAACCTTATAGGTAGATTTAATAATTTATGTATTAATATTTTTATTTTTATGTATTTTAATTATATTTAAAATATTATATACTTATATAAATTTAGATATAATAATAATTTATATTATATAGATTTTGATAAATTAATATATTAATTTTATATTCATATTTTTATGTTATATTATATTTTAATTATTTTTTCATGCTACATAACATTCATAAAATTATTAATCTAACTATTATATATTAATTTTTAGTTATTAGTTGAATCAGAGGTGTATGTGAACCGGCGAAGTTATTGTTAAAAAATTTTTAAATCTTTTATCAAAACTCGAATGACTCGATCTATTTTAAAAGCTTGAATTATTATGTATAAATTAATAAAATTTAAAATAATTTTTATATTTATGTTTTATATTTTTATAATTAAATTTAAATAAAAAATTATTTTTATTATTAAATAATAAATTTTGAAGTATTGAGTTGGCTATATATATATATATATATCTCATTGTAAGAACCGTACACCAGATTTAAAACTTGCGAAACATAATTTTTTACCGTCCAATTTTGATCTTAAGTAAAGTTTCCCCCAGATCAACTGTCCATTTACTTTGACCACGGAAAAGCACGTGAACTGACGCAAAAAACGCCCCGCTCCGTTTGTATCATCTCTCCCCATCGATGTGTTTAAATCATAGAGTTGAAACCCTCCTTTAAATTTTTCTTTTAGCTTCCATTTTGCAATCGCGTCGTTCAGGTTCTTACGTAGTCTTGATAAAAGGTAAGATCTAAGATCATCGCTGTAGACCTTAATCTCTTTAATCAAATCTTTTGAAGGCGATCATTGGTTTCATCTTTAGGTTTTGAACTGGTTGGTTTTTGATGTCTGATATATACTCTTATCTCTTTTTTCTTTTTTTTTGGTTGATTTTGATAATTGTGTTAATTGGGAGCTAAAATTGGGATTTGATTTTGATTAGATGGTGGAGGCTTTAATGTAAACGTTAGATACCAAATGAATGTAGTCTTTTGATATTTAAAGTGACAAATCAGTGACTATTATTTTTAATTAGCTAGTAATCAGAGTGCTAAACTGATAATTTATTAGTTCCACATTTGAAACTTTTTTAGTAGTGCTGCTTTACATTATTTTCTAATTTCATCGCAGTTTTACTGATTTGAATTAAAACTGTTTGTTGGTTAATTTTGGTTTTGGGATAAAATAATTTGTTTGGATGCTTTCTGAAAAGTTTGCTTGCCTGACTGCATTGTTACTTGTTAGCATTCGCCAGTTGAAATTTCTTTTGGAAATGAGTGCATGAATTAAAATGCTGAGAGGGGCTTGCACTATACCTTGGGTTAATGCAGTTACGGGTTTTAGGGCCTTTTTTGTTTCTCAAGAGAATAAAAGATAGACATGCCATGACTTGTAAGGCAGAATGTAAACTTGAGGAAACTAGTAGAATCACATGACAATTTTACCATAGGTCACACATTTCCTTCTCATTATATACTTGCTTTTGGGCATTAGGTCAAATCATTATGGTATTTACCAATTCAAGATTTTTGTTTATATAGCGCAGGAAGAACAAGTCCTTTTTTCTTATAGCACTTACTATTCATTAGCTGAACTTATACCTATGCTTATAATTCTGAGTACAATAAAGTGGTGTCTGATATGCTAGGTCTTTGAACTCTTGACGTTCAATCATTCTGGAGACCTCTGGAACAGCAGAATGGACAATGGACCAGCTGACTCATCAAGTTCACCTCCTGCTAGAGCTTCTTATGTACAACCTCCTGCTGCCACAGGTTCAGGATCACATAATCCTACCCATGATGCACCATCAAAGCTGTCATCATGGGCTAAAAGTTTAAAAATTCCTCAGCCATTTGCTGCATCGCTAGAGGACTCACCAACAGGAAATGCTGGAAAGTCATCTTTTGCACGGTTTACTAGTGGACTAGGACTGCGTTCGTCTCCAAAAACTCCTCCCACTGATGATAGTTCTGGTGGAACTTCACCAACAGCACAACCTGGCTTTCTGGGAACAATTACAAATGGCATTGTCAACTCATCTAAAAATGCCGTGAAAGCTGTACAGGTCAAGGCCCGACATGTTGTTTCTCAGAACAAACGGAGATACCAGGTGAGATTGTGCTATTTTCTTTAGTATAGAGATGTGTTTCCGACCTCTCTCCCTTTCTCTCTTGTAAAAAGAGGAATTTGATATGTGATATATGTTGTAATTTTTTTTTAACTATGATTTAGTCTTAATGTTTGTAAACTTGCCTCTGCACCTTAACTTCAGGAAGGAGGATTTGACTTAGATATGACATACATCACTGAGAACATAATTGCTATGGGGTTCCCTGCCGGTGACCTGAGCTCTGGGTTCTTTGGATATGTTGAGGTAGCTAAACTAAGTCATTGTTAAATTTGACTACTTTCTTGTGATTATCCTAAATTTTCTATAATTGTAAGACAGGGGTTCTATCGGAATCATATGGAAGAAGTGATTAAGTTTTTTGAAACCCATCACAAGGTAATGATGTACCTATTTGCCACTCCCTGCATCATTTTTTTTTCCTTTTTGGTTTTCTCCCCTTTGACTTGTGTGTTTTTATTCAATAACTCTTTACATCAAATTTTGTCTCATGATGGCTGCATATAATAATTGAATAAGACGAATTGATTTTTGTTAAACCATTTCTTTGTCGGGACTTTACTATTTATTTCCTCATAGATAGCAAGAACCTTGTACTGATCTCACAGATAAAAGGAAACTTGGTCTAGATATAGTTTGGTTTGTCTGCATTTGTGATGTATTAAACATCTTACCACCGTGTGTGTGATGACGATAAGTTCAACTTTCTAGCCTATACCTTTTTCCTTTTAAATCCACCTCTCAAAAGAAAGTTTGGCATTGATAGGGCCTCTTTTGTCTCTAATTCATATGTATGTGAATGTTTTATTCCGGTACTTTGCTACGCATTGTACTGTTTGGTCCTAAAATCTGTTGACTCTTTATATGCAGGACAAGTACAAAGTATATAACCTTTGCTCTGAGAGACTATATGATGCTTCATTGTTTGAAGGAAAGGTATGACATGATTCCTTATGGGCGCTAACTTGGTAATATGTTTACTTAGCATATTCTTGGGCTTATTTCTTAACCTGTGGTTATCTGGTGTCTATCTGCCATGTGCCTATTGTTTAGCTTCGATATAAGAATTTTTATTATCTCAGAGGTCTCTTAACTAAATAACGATATTTCTCTATGTTAGCATCTGAAAAGTGACTAAGACTTTCCATTTGATTGGACGCGTGGATTAATCAGAAACAAAAATATGTTCAACTCAAGATGCAGAAATATGCCCCTAATTTCTTTTTAACTATCTGTTGATGGAATCCATTCTGAGAGGACGGGGAAGAGTCTATTTCACTCAATGATGAAAATTTATTACTGGCAGAGGATAATTCCTGGGAAGAGTCAATTCCTCCCAAACTTTTACATTGCTTAACTACCTTTTCTTTCCCACTCATGCATGCATAAGAGTACATACAGCCTGTCGGTGAAAATTAAATCAACTAAAACTTACTGTAGGTGTAGGATGACCAATGGGAAATAAAGTTTTACCTTCTTATAATTGATATCAAGCTTTTTCTTCAGGTGGCTAGTTTCCCATTCAATGACCATAATTGCCCCCCAATTCAATTGATAATATCTTTTTGTCAAAGTGCTTACTCATGGCTGAAGGAAGATATTGAGAATGTTGTAGTTGTGCACTGTAAAGCTGGCATGGCAAGGACAGGGTTGATGATCTCTAGCCTTCTTCTGTACTTGAAGGTTTGACCCAATGGACATGTTCCTGAAGAAATGATAGTGAATTAGTGAAGCTACATTTTTGTTTGTCACAATGGTTGATACTGTTTTTATAAATAATTATCTCTTTGCAGTTCTTTCCCACCGCTGAAGAGTCAATTGACTACTACAACCAGAAAAGATGTCTTGATGGAAAGGGGCTTGTTCTGCCAAGTCAAATTGTGAGCAATTGATTTCTAGTGATATTCTTTGAGGGGTTGTAATTTTTAGATTTGTTCTGTCTTGGGCAAGCATTTATATCTTGTCTGATTGGCACGTATGTTTTCTTGTTATGTTCTGTAGAGATATGTCAAATACTTTGAACGTACCTTAACATACTTCAATGGTGAAAACCAGCCTGGGCGCAGGTATTTTCTTGGCTGTGCAATGTTTATATTTGCATCTTTGGTCTTCATATTAGTGCTGACACCATATTTTATGCAGGTGCATGCTTAGAGGATTCCGGCTTCATCGTTGCCCTTATTGGGTCAGGCCCTCCATTACTGTCTCTGATCATAATGGTATAACATTTTTTTTGTTCTGCAAATAGGTTTTTTGATTTGATTGATGATTTGTGCTTCCTTATTGTTCTTTATGCTGAGCTTCTCTGTACATTTGGGTGTGTCAATAAGATACTTTTGATGCATCGTGGAATTCCTTAGGATAGATAAGAAGATGAGATTTTTCGCTCAACGATCTCTCAGGAATCTCAAAACGTGTTGTTTTGTGGTATAAGACTGGCATAAACATGTTTAAAACACATGGCCTTAGTCTTAAACTCCTTTTTTTTATTTGAATCTTCCTTATAACAACTAAGTGAGGAATCTCATAAGTTTACCATTGACTTCATTTGCTTCCTGATGTTTTAGGTGCAAACCCACACTTTAATGCATTTTTTTGTCTCTTTTTACAACTCTAGTACAGTGGAATTTTAATTTGCATTAAGCTATTTAATCCAAGGAGTAGAAACCATGGAAAATCATGGGAAATGCTTCATTTGAAAACGCTTGTTTATATTGGCTTACGAGACAGCTTGGAGTGGAATGCTTTAATGAGCAATTGCTGTAATTCTAGGCTCTGAACCTTCCCTGCAAATTAAAATTTCAGATGCATTCTTTTCCATTTTGTACTCCAAAGAACTGAAACTGACCTGCAGTCATTTTATTGTCATACTAAAGCTATCTGAAACTCTCCCTAGACAAACATCATAATCTTCAATACTTTTGCCTTGCACAGGTGTTCTCTTCTCCACAAAGAAGCATCCACGTACTAAGGATCTCTCGGTATGTCTCTTTGGCTGTTTTGCTTAATTATTGCAATCACCACCTATATTGTTTAAAGATGCCATTATAAGCTTGGGAGAATCTTTATACCGATTGGGAGTATTTTGCATGTAATTGTTCTTCCCAGCCAGAAGATATTTGGTTTAGTGCGCCAAAGAAAGGAGTTATGGTCTTTGCTTTGCCTGGGGAACCTGGGCTGACTGAGTTGGCTGGGGACTTTAAAATTCATTTTCATGATCGCCAAGGAGATTTTTACTGGTCTGTAAGCTGCCTCTTCCAATAATTTTAGCTCCTTGACTTGTATTTATGAATTGTAACTGATCTCTCTGTGATTCTGTCTTTTTTGATTTATCAGTTGGTTAAACACGACAATGACAGAAAACAGAAAAATTCTGAACACTGGTGATCTTGATTGGTTTGACAAGGTAAAACACGAAAAGTGTTATGCTTTGTTATGCTTGGACAATAAATTGATGGGTAAACTCCTAGAAAACATCGTGTGGTTAACCCAAAATAAATTTGGCACCTGAGGTTAAAAATCAGTTGGTTAAACACAACAATGATAGGAAAGAAAACTTTTGGAAAGACGGAATAAGGTTAAAGTGTTCAGAAAGATATATTAAAACACATCTCAAAGTAGTTAAAAGTGTCAATTTTTAAACCTCAGAGGGCATATCTAGTCCGCCTTTAACTGCTGGGTATATTTCCGGAGATTACCCTAAATTCATTTGTGACATTCTTTCAACATGACTTGGGATCTTCATTTCTTTCTTTCCAGCCGAAATAGTGTCTTCTCTGACTTCTCCGCCTCTTTTGGATAACATGTGCAGAGGAAATTGCCTTCCCCTGGTTTCCAGGTTGAGGTTGTGCTAGTAGATTATAGTGCCACTGTTCCAACAAATCCACAGACTGAAACTGTTACAAATAAGCCGGAGGAAAGTTCAGGCACTGGTGCCGGATACACCGAAGGAGGTGCAGCCCCATCAAACAAAAATAAAGGCCCAGGAGGTACTGACAAAGATGATGTGTTCTCGGACAGTGAGGCTGAAGAATCCGGTTCGTCAAAGAGCAGCAGACGGCATAAGGTAGCATCTGGAGAGAGAGCAGCTGCCTCGTCAGCCACTGTCAAACGCAAAACGAATACCAATTCAGATCAAGTCGTAAGCTTGGTGCATTCTACCGAAAAAGTTTCTTTAGGAAGTTTGAATTCCCAACAGATGCATGCTACTAGTGAGCCAAGAAAAGAAGCCATTGCGGAAGCTGCTGCTGCTGGTGCTGCTGCTGAAGGTGTTCGGGTTTCCAGCTCTGAAAGTGAATTTAAGGTGATGGCTGCTGATGCATCGGTTTTCAGTTTCGGGGACGATGAAGACTATGAAAGTGAATAAATCGGAGCAGATGTCTGAACTTTCTGTACATAAGCGGGTTGCAAGTTATACGAATTCCAGAGTAATGTTCAAATTCTATTCGTTTAATTTGTATTATCACGGTCTGGTTTCTGGCTTATAGGTGTTGTAAATCCACCAAAAAAAAAAAAGATGCCATAGCTGTTAGAATAATCGCTGCATTAAATTGTGAATCGAAGTCGATAGGAATTTGCTTCATTACTTGACGAAGAAAATCAGACGATAGCCATGTAGAATTTAGAACATTTGGTTGTTCGTTCTTTTATCCTGTATTTTGCAGGGTTATTATTAATTAAACCATATTTGCTTAACAGAGAAATCAAGCCTTTTACGTCTATTTTCTTCGGGCTTTTGTCAATTCTTTTTCTTGGTCTAGTTAAGGTGATACGAACTTGTTCAAATTTATATATTATAAATTATTAATATATTAAAATTTATATAAATATATAATATTTAAATAAGAATGAATCAAATACCAACTATTAAAAATTATTAAAACTAGCATATTAAAACATCAATCGGTTATAATAATTATGGGCATTTATGATATTATAAGTTTCTTTTTGCTCAATAAATTGCATTAATAGATCCGTTTTAGGTGGCTTCCTTAATCAAATTGGAAGTTATCAAAAAATTACATAAAAAAATATATAGATAAGATATCAAATAAGAAGTTATAAAGAAAATTACATTGAGAACATAATACAAATAAATCATGAAAAATTAAAAATCAACGTAACGTACGTATTCTGCATTCAACCAGACAAGGTCAAGGCAGCCTTAGCCGAAATCTTCAATCTGTTTTTTTTTTTACCTTAAAAAAAACAAATAAGTAGAATTTGACCTGGTTCTTGTCTGAAATCGAAAATGCATTGGATTGGCGAAGTTGTCCCCTCGTTAATAACGTGACAAAGAGGGTTTTGACATTGGTTCAGGTTTTTTTTTTTTTAAGCCGCCGTTCATGACCGGGCTGCCGCTGAATTTTTTTGTATGTCTTTTGCTTTCATTCGGATAAATTCGAAAATCTAATTTATTAATTATAATAATATTAAAATATTATTTATATATTTTATAATTAAATTAATTATAATTTAAATTATAATTTAATTCTAATTAAATTTTTAAAAATATTTTATTTAAAATTTAATTTATAAAAATTAAATGAATAATTCGATCCCTTTAACAAGTCAAAGAATCACGCAAGCAACTCAGAAATTTTTCAACAGCCTTTTTTTTTTTTTTGGTTGACGATGTTTGTTTATTGTCAACGAAATAATATCAAATTTTAGATCGAATTTCTTAGTCGAACTTATCCATTCCAATGCAGCAACCATCCCATGACACTAGCAAGTTTAACGGTA
>JBBYHM010000002.1:6472654-6486635 GCA_038381775.1 Adansonia rubrostipa | reverse complement strand
ATATTGTCCAAGCTCAGGCCCTGACTGCACCGCAGGATATTTTGGCTCTGAAAGCCTTTAAGGCCTCAATCAAGCCAAGCTCAATCCCGTCATGGTCCTGTCTTGCTTCATGGGACTTCACCACGGCCGACCCTTGCGCCATCCCTCGCCGCACCCACTTCACCTGCGGCGTTACTTGCTCGCCGGACGCCACTCGTGTCACCCAAATCACTCTTGACCCTGTTGGCTACTCCGGCCAACTCAGCCCACTTATTTCCCGACTCACCCAACTCACTACTCTTGATCTATCTGATAACAACTTCTTTGGCCCTATACCTTCTTCCATTTCTTCTCTCCGTAACCTCCAAAGTCTGACTCTGAAGTCCAACTCGTTTTCAGGTTCAATTCCTGACTCAGTTACGAACCTCAAATCACTTGATTCCTTGGACCTTTCTCATAATTCTCTGTCTGGGCCTTTGCCTAAAACCTTGAATTCGCTTTCTAGTTTGAGGAGACTCGATCTGAGTTACAACAAACTCACTGGTTTTCTACCGAAACTGCCGTATAACTTATTAGAGCTTGCTTTAAGGGGGAATTCTTTATCAGGGTATGTCTCGAAATCCTCTTTCGATGGGCTAACTCAGTTGGAAGTCGTTGAACTCAGTGAAAACTCGCTGTCTGGGACACTCGGAGCATGGTTCTTTCTCTTACCGTCATTACAACAGGTAGACTTAGCCAATAACAGCTTCACACGTGTCGAGATCTCGAAACCCCCTGCCGGTAAAAGCGACCTCGTGGCCGTCAACCTTGGGTTCAACAAGATCGAAGGCAACGCCCCCGCGAATTTCGCCGACTACACCCTGCTGTCCTCCCTGTCGTTGCGTTACAACCGCTTACGTGGCCCCATCCCATTGGGTTACAGCAAAAACAAGTCTTTGAGACGGTTGTTCTTAGACGGGAACTTCCTGATCGGGAAACCTCCATCGGAGTTTTTCGCAGGCGATACGTCGGTTTTCGGTAGCTTGGGGGACAATTGTCTGCAGGGATGTCCAGGATCGTCTCAACTATGCACTCCTTCGCAAAAATCTTACGCAGTTTGCAAGCAAGCCTATGGTGGAAAACCAAGGTCTTAGCGTCCAATTTGCCAGTCAATGTTTTCATTTTTTTTAATTAAAAGTACCTTAATAATATAATTAAGCAATTTGTACTATTAAAAATATACAATTAATTATGTAAATACAAAGGATTGGACTTTATTAAAAAAAAAATTAATAATTAGTGGTATCAGAATCAGATCAGACAAGTAAAAGTTAGTTTTATCTCCCATGTGTGCGTTTTAATGTGTAAGCATTTAATAGGTACAAAGACAATACATGTAATAATATTATTTTTGTTAAAAAAATTAAATAATTTGAAAATATATAATTATAAATATAACTAAAACATTATACCATCTTTGAGTAACAAAATTTAAAAATTTTTTTAACAAAATGAATGAGTGTATAATAAATATCTTTAGCTTTTAAATAGGTCAAGAAAAAAATTGAAAATTAATTCCTATAATATTGGGTTTTTATTGTTTCAATTTTAATTTGAGAAGTAATTATATATATTGGTTATATTTTTAATTTATAAATTAAAAATTTATAATTATTTATATTGGATCGCATTTTATTTTTAATTAATTTTTAATTTTTTTATAATATAAAAATAAATATTTTATTTTTAAATTATTGCAAACTTAAAAATACTATACATTTTTTAATTAAGAAACTGATTAACTGAATTAATCTAAATCAGTGGAATTTAGTTTTTTTTTTTTAATTCTAGGGATTATAAATAAAAATAAATATAGACATCAATGATATGATTCCCATACTAAATTAGTATTTTTTTTTATTTATTAATGTAGCTTGGAAATTTCTTTAACATTTGATGGGAAAAAAATACCAAAAATTGACTCTAGACTTTAATATAATAGTTCTTAAAGAAGCTTTTTTAAGATCATTTGTATAAATTTTGTTGAATGGAGTATTTTTTTACTTAGATAAGTTTGGTATCAATGATATTTTGTTGTATTTTTCATACAAATGTGTTTAAATATATATTAACCTTAGGTTTAATGATGTTGGAAAAATAAAATTAGGGTTTGGATGAACTAATGTGTAGTAATAATCTTAGCAGGTTTAGACTTTAGGCCTTGTTGCATAATAAGTTGATATCTTTTTTATATCTGTTTCATGCAACTTTTGATTACTGAGGGTATTTGTATTCGATTTTTCATCTATTATATATTTGAGTATGAACATAGATATAATTTTTTAATGTATATAAAAAGTTGAATATATCAACATCGGATACATATTTCATCTAATATTCTAATATTTATTTTTGAGTTTAGATATATATTTTGAAATTAGATATATCAAACTACCTGCTTAGCTAAAAATTCAAACTATATTGGATCGAGTTTGCACAGAGTTTTTTTTTGCAATTTAGATTGTTAAGTCCAGTTTGAATTACCTTTTATTAATTAAAGATATTTTTTATATTTAAATTTAATCATAAAAATATATTAATACTAATAAAAATAATTATTTTAAAATTATTTAAATAATAAAAATTTTTTAAACCGATTCAATAATAAAAAAATATAAAAAATTTAAATTATAACTTGACTTGTTCCATAAATAAATTTATAAGAGATGATGCTAAGAATTTGAAGAGAAAATGAATAAAAATTCAATTAATAGATATTTATAAATATTTTTTAATCATTCAAAATTTTTTTTTTTTTTTACATCAAATTTGGAAAGAAGTGCCGCACACGTTATACCCCAGATTAATGATGCATGCAGGTGTCGGAACATAACTAAGAGTAGGAGTTGTTAAGAAAGAAAAGTCGCTAAAAAAGCAGCTGTTTTGTTGCTTCAACCTTGGTGTCGGTAGCACAGTGTCTGAGATCAGTCACTGTCCAATTAATTTGACAATTTACCAAACTTTTCTGGTGGCCCTTTGGATTTCTTCCAACTCCCAACCATTGCAATAAAACTTTACAAAGAAGACAAAATTTATTGACAGTAAAGTGGTAATATTTTCTACTTTTAATTAGATTTGTTTAAAAATCTAATAATTTATTTGATAAAAAATTGAATTTTAAATAAAACTTTTATAAATTTTATTCAGCTTAATCCAATTTAAATTACTTTTAATAATAAAAATAATATATTTATTTAAATTAAATTATAAAATATATAAATATTAATATAAAAATAATATTTTTTAAATAATATAATGAATAATAAAATAAAATTTTGAATTAATTGATAGGAAAGAAATTTTAAAAATTTCCGGCTCGTTTCAACTAATTATTATATCTAATTATGTTGGTTGGACCTGTTACGAAAAATATTGTGTAATCCTTTTCACTACCTAGCAAGGAAAGCATGAATATATATATATATATATATATATATATATATATATATGAATTCTTACAGATTAAGGATGGGCCTTTGAGATTCAGACCAAAGTCGTTAAAACCCCTTTTTCTTAATCTGAATTCTCGGAAGAACACATTGTTCCTTTCTAATTACTTTTGTCATTTTTTGAATAAATTTTTGATAATCAGAAAACGGCCGGGGGACTGTTGGAAGAAGCCATTAACATCCAGGAAAACAATATATTTAAAACAATTTAGAATGCATTTTAAAATAAAAAAAAATCACATATATACTAATAAATTAAATACTATTTATTAGCTGTCAAGATGCTTAATCCAAACATACTAATAGTAATTTATTATTAGAATTATGCAGAAAAGCTCATAAACTAATCAATTATTGTTACAAACAAAGAAAAACACCTGTATTGGATATTAATATAAAGTTATTCAAATTTGTAATTGTAGTAATTTCATTATATACATGTATATTATGTTAGTACTTCCGATTCATTTTGCACTTGGTTGCAAGTTTCAACAAAGATGATTCAAGTTTAGCAAACATGAGTGGCAAACTGCATTCTTAGTTCAAAAACAAATTCCCAATTGCAAGAATTCTTGTCCAAAAGCACATAGTTTGCTACAATTATTTCACTTGACTAAATAGTCTACTACTTGTCAAGTTCATAATTTGGGCTCTCATATCTCAGCTGACAGCACCATAGCGATGATTAGGTAAGGCATATGGTAAACATAATCAAGTCCAGTGGGACCAAATTGAAGCTAAAACTTCAGCATCAAAGCAAATGGAAAAACAACAAAATGAAGCCTTGGGATTAGATTACTTTGGGAGTTTACCTTGTCCTTGGAGTCAAGCAAGGGAAGACTGTGATGGGGTTGAGGGGCAAATGAAATGGGTAAGAAAAGCATCGGCCAGCATGTGACCCAACTTAACCTGGGCCTCGGTGGTTAGGTGAAGGTGGTCATCTTTCAGAGGCAACCCTTTGGCATCCACACATACTACATTTGGTAGATTGATCCCCAATTGTGCTTCTCTCACTTTCTCCATGTATCTCCCATCACCTGACGCAATTGCAACCTGCAAATTATTATTCTTCACATTATTAGTATCATTCAATATGATTAATTCGTAGTATTTGTTGAGGTCTTTTGGTGTCGAGAAGAAGGTCTTGATTGCCTGAATTCCTATGGAGGAGTAGATAAAATTGGAGGGCATCGGAGGTTGTTCTTCAGATGACGTTCTGATGTTTAAGTCAATACGGGTAGGAGCTCCCGCACCCTATAACCTTGTTTCATCTTCCACAGTGACTTAGGCCACCAATATCTCCTCCTCGACATCGAAAGACCTCGATAGTATTAATCAACAAAGTCATTATAAGTGTTGTCAAAGGCGCAAGTCGCACTCTAAGCTCTAGAATTTTATGACTGGGTTAAACATAAAAGCCATAGTGAAGTAAGATGCAATGATGCAATAATGCAAACCTGGATGATTGGAAGCGAAGGCAAGCCAAGATCCTCACGCACATTATGAATCAACCTCTCCATATTTCCCTTGTAGGCCTCAGCATCATGATGCGACGACGTATCGCTCTCCCCTTGGTACCAAAGCAAAGCCTTGATTTCCCCTTTACTCTTCACGCTCTCTTTACTCCTCTTCACCATGCTCTCGTACAAGTGCTGCCCACGCGCCCACTCCTTGATTGCGGTGCCACCCACGGCGCACGGGACCAGCCCAACGCACTCGCCCCCCAGCTGCTCCCTCACCGCATTGGCGAACGACATCCCGGGCCCCACTCCGCAGACCTTCCGGTTGTCGATGTCGTGGTGGAGCGGCTCCCGCGCCGGCTCCCAGTTAAGCTTGGCGCCGAGGCGGATGATGGATGGGTGCGGTTGACAATCCGGTGGGACGACGCCGTCCCAGTGGTGATGGTGCTTGGAGACGCCGCCTCGGCCAGCCATGTTGCTTTGGCCCGAGAGGATGAAAATATGTTTGGGAGTTGCTGAGAATTGATCTTGTTCTGGAACAGGGATGTCAGTCTCCATGATTCCTGGAATTTGGATTTGTATCGATAATCGTTAACGTAAAACGTGGTTTGGTCGGGAATTTGAAGCCAAAAAAAAAAAAAAAGTGATTTGCAGGGAGATCTTGATGTTTGCGTAGCATCCACGAAGTTTCTAACTGGGGCCTGTCCCTGGAAAGCTTTTATAGCTCAGCGTCGGCCTTTTGGGTTGTGAGTTTGACACGGTTTAGGTTCAAATCAGTCTTATTTTAAAATGATCCTTTTGCGCAATCCAACTTGTGGCCCAAAATCAGGTAAATAGTACTCTAAAATGACAACCATATCGGGTACTACATTGTAAATATAGTATCTAACACTTACTATCAAATTCAAAATCGTGTAGCGTAGTACTTACGATTTTGTGAATGGTCAAAATTCATAATGATATTTTTAAAGGGGTTTTTGCTATTTTAATCAAATCTCCAAAATTTTACGAGCTGCATAATAACTGCTGGATAGGCATCTGATTAATGGCTCAAGCAGGTATCACTTTTTGCGTACATCAGCTATCAACAAAAGGTGTAAGGAGGAAGGGATCGTAAACGTAAAAATTTGATATTTAAATTTATTAAATATTAAATTTAAAAATAATTATATAAATTAATTTAATTAAGCATTAGGTTTAATCTACTAAGAAGCATTCAAGTCAAGAAAGGATTTAATAAAGAGGGAAAAAAGGGAAATCACTTTATGTCCAACAAGAAACAAGTAGAGCCCAAATGCATGATTTTATGAGCTTGAAGAAGCCGAAGGGATTTTTTCTAGGATATGAACGGCTTCTTTCATGGAGGGTCTCTTTTGTGGCACAAATGAAGCACAACTAAACCCTTATCTAAAACATGCCAGCATGGTTTCTTCCCTGCCTTCCACGTCGCACCTTATCGCCACGTCAGCCAACCGAACAGCCCGGTTCATTTCTTCCCCAACTGAACCGGCTGACACCACCGCCCACTGCCCTAGCTCCCTGGTCGATAACACTCTCCCGCAGAGAAGCTCAAGCAAAATCATGCCAAATGAGTAAACATCCCATTTGGGGTTCGGTTTCAGGTTCTTTAACGACTCCGGTGCTTGATATGGCGTTGGGGAAGAACTGGCAGCTGCGGCAGCGGCCGCATGGGGGCTTGGACTGGTTAGGGGTTCAGGTTGGCTGCTTAAGAATCTGACCGATGAATTGTATGGTTTGGAGGTGGAGTTGCCTGAGACAAGGCGGTCGAGTCCCAGGTCGCTTATTAAGGGCTCCATGTTGGCGTTTAACAGGATGTTGCTTGGTTTGATGTTGCCATGAGCTTGTTTCTTTTCATGAATGTAGGCCAGTCCCCGAGCCAGTCCTCTTGCTATTTTGAGACGGGCTTCAAGATGTAAATGGCAAGGCGATGATGAGCCTAATCTTCCTGAATTCACAACAAAATATTGCCACCATTGTAAGAGATAAATAAAAACAAGAAGATGTATTCTAGACTGTTGAAATTTAATCTTTAATCATTAGAATTAAAAATTCAATACTTCAGCGACTGATAACACTGCTATTGATAAAACGGGCTAAAAGGAATTCCATATGCCCTTTGAATATCTCCCTAATTTGGTCTTGTTTTTGCGTTCAAAACATCGTATGGAAGTAATTGATTACGCACTTTAAAAGCCAAAGAATCAACATTCATATTTGGAAAACAAGTCCTCGAAACCTACTTTGTTCAAACTTTTTTTTTTTTTTTCAAAATATTTATATTCAACCCTTATACTTAACACAATTTAGATATTATCCTTTAAATATATACAAAAAAAAAACTAAATATATTTAAATTGGACTTGTACATATATTTGACACTTATCTTTAAATTTGAATTATGTAGCAAAAATACACATAATAAATAGCACTATCGTAGATACATAAACAATTTACATTTAATGCATTGACCATATATATATATATTCATACATCAATATTGAACTAAATAAATTGTCTCATTAAAAATTTTTAAAAATAAATATAAAATAACTTTATTTTTAAAGTAATGAGATGACATCACTAATTTACCAATATAGTAAATTTAAATTCATCTCTCAAATGTTACCAAGAGCCTAAAGTTAATGAAGAGAAGACAAAAGAAACTAAATTACTATTTACGATGGGGGCAAGTCCATCCATTTAGAATTCATATGGAGCCGATGAGGAGGGCAAATTCTGTCTTAAGTTTTGTTTTCTTTCAGTCAGAACCCAAAAAGGAACATCCTTAAACTACAAGCCACTAGAAATGTCTCTCCAAATCTCTAAAGATGTGTGGGGTTAAAATACCAGTTGAGTCAGTCCAATTTGGGAAAGGCATATGTTTCTAAAGAGAACGACATCTGCCCTCGTCGAGAACTTATCGAAAACGTACGTTATTGTTATTATTATTATTATTTTGCGGTTTTGGAGAACAATATTGTCAATGAGACATCCCAACTTCATTATCACGGGTCCTACACCGTTGGATGAAACGGACCTATGCCCCCACAAACTAAATCCAATGGATTATATTGCAGAGGCGTATTGTAGCAAAAAGTATGTTAACTTACCTGTTATGCACGTGAACATATCCTTAGAAAGATGAAGGCATAATGTATTAACATGCACCAGTAATGTGAGCGTATTTTAGTGAATAAGAAATTGGGTGCTGCTAATGTGCACACGGTTGTAACGCAGAGAGAAAAATGGAAACTTACTGAAACTGGAACAAGCGAGACTGCCATTGGAGACGTAGTCATAGATAAGAAGTTTTTCATCATTTCCCCAATAAAACCCACAAATCTTGACCAAATTTGGGTGCCTTAACTTGGCTATAACCTTAACTCGGCTTTCGAAATCCTTGAACCTCTCGACTGATTTGTCTCCGATCCTTCTTACTGCAAATGCGGTCCCGTTCTCTAGCACAGCCTTGTAAACGATGCTCGATCCGCTCGTCCCCAAAACATAAGCCGATGCCTTCAGCAAAGTCTCTAACTCCAGCTCAGTTTCGCCATCCACCATCACGAGCTTGCCTCCATTCTGGTTTTTAACTTCCTGGTGGTCGCTATCAGCACTAGTAGTGTCCGATGCCTCAATGAGTTTCAACTTCATGCATGAATATGATGGTGATAATGGCATTGTTGTTCCTGATTCCAGTTGCGCTTTTGAGACATGGATGTTGCTTTGCTCGAGATGTTTTCGCTTGTTGAGTTGGTAGACATAAAGAACGATCATGACAAGAATAGATAAACCAGCTAAGTCTGCAACAGCAATGGCTGCTATGGTGGCTGGCTTTAGACTGCCTCCCCGAGCTTGGCTTTGAATGTTACTGTTTGGATCTCCTGGTGTTGAGTTTGCTACTGGGGTTGAATCTATCGACTTTGGTATCACTGCAATTGCTGGTGGTATAGATTGGGACACATTTGCTGGAATCGAAACTGTTGAAGGAATTGAGCAAAGGGTTTTCAACGGTTTCCCACATAGATCAATGTTACCCGAAAAAGACTCAGTTTTTTGATTAAGCAAAGATGGAGACTCTGGAATTGGCCCAGTTAAATTGTTGAATGAGAAATCAATGGTGGCGTCTTTAGGAAGCTGCTTTGCAAACCGTGGTGATATTGAACCTGAAATCTTGTTGTAAGATAAGTTCAAATAACGCAAATTTCCGCCATTAAAATCTAAAGGAAGTGACCCTTTAAGCTGATTTGATGAAAGATCCAGTACCTCAACTGAATTGAATCCACTAGGCAAATTACCTGTAAAATGGTTACTCTTTAAAGAGACGACAGTCAAGTTTTGCAAAGCGGTCAAATTTTCGGGTACCTTCCCAGCCAAGGCATTATCGGAGAGATTCAAGAGCTGAAGATTAACCATGTTACCGATAGACTCCAGCAACTGACCAGAGATGGCATTGCCGGACAAAGACAGCACTTGAAGTTCAGGGCAGTTAAAGATAGACCTTGGCAAAGTTCCATTGAAAAGGTTGCTCGATAGATCCAAGTGGCGAAGGTGCCGGAGATGGCCAAGGTCTGGTGAAATTGAGCCGAGAAGATGGCTGTTTGGGAGAACCAAGCTGGTGACCCTGAACATATCTGGGGTTCCAGGAACGCCAAGTTCAGCGCAGGTTACTCCATGCCATGAACATGGCGTTTCATCATCGTAGTTCCAGCTTTGCAAGACTGATAACGGGTCACTGATGATAGAATATTTGAAAGAAAGCAAAAGGACCCCATCAGTGTTGAGAGCCACTGAAGGAACCAGAAGATGAAGAAGTTGAAAAAGAAGAAAGGTGAAGCAATGGCGAAAACTCTTGTTGATAAAACCCATGGATTCTCTTGTTCTTGAGCTGATGTTGAATCTCAAGCTAAATATTCATATTGAATCAGGGACCAATGATCTGGTGACCAACTGCATTTATACTTGTAGTTTTGTTTACCAAATCTATGGTGGGGATTTAGAAACAAAGGTGGAGCTGCTGATAAAAGATAAGATAGCGAACGCCACAAATTCAATGAAAGGAACCCAATAATTTGGCACTAAATTTGAAGGGAAAGTTGGCTTATATTGCAGAGTATTGCTGAGAAACAAACAAGATGTTCTTACTAACTAGAAAGTGGAGTTGATATATAAATGATATGCGGAACTTAGCTTTATTTTCATGGCATAGATAATAAAAATGGCTGTCGTTGTACCAACTCAAGTAATAAACTGAGTTTTTGTTGCCTTTAATTAGGAAGACGAGGCAGACATAGGAATCTCCTATCTGGAACTACAAGACAGCCAACTGACTTGAGCCCCATCCGACGGGCCAGTATTTTACGATTTCGGTTATCTTTATTATTGATATATTTCATAATTGATCATAATAACAATATTTTATTACGTCTACAACTGTGACAAACCTAAAACTACTAAGAGACACGTTCACTATGGTCGATTTAAGTCCATGTTTCTTGGTGTAAAATCCTCTTGATTATTGAAATTTAGTTCATTGCATATAATTCTCGACCCTAACCATTACTTTACTGCAAATTTGCAAATTATAAGAGATCTTAACATGAAAGTTAAACCTTGATGCGGAATATATTTCCAATTTGCCTAAAATAAACACTTAGGATGCTCCTCAAGAATATACAACTTCAACAATTCCAAAACCTAAAAATATTTTTAAAATGATTTAGTGTTAAATTAATTAATATTATGTAGTGTACTAGTTAAACCAAATTTTAGTCTAGTTCAAATATTTTCATTTCTTTATCAAATAAAGAACAGATCTCCCATTCCTAATTGAGTTGATTCAATTTTTCCTTCCATGGTGATTTCTTGGCATTGAATCATAATAATTTTATCCAATCAAGTGATGTTGTGCTTCAGTTCTCGTTCAGGTCAACTCTCATAAACCTATGGCGGTCGAAACTTTTCATTTTCTTAAACTATTTGAATTTGATTTTTATATCTTAATATATGTAGTTCAATATAATTATAAATACATAATTTTTTAAAAATATATAAAAAATTTAATAAAATTAAATATATTTCGAATATATACTAATAAGTCAAAACAAGTCTTTCTTTTTTATTTGCTAATACAACTGCTCAGATATTATTGGTTTTGGAAGTTTGCAAGATTAGAGTTGGTATGGCTGCTTAGCCTATAGTGGGCCATTGCTTATTAGTTTTGTATACAAAAATATCATTTTCAAGAAAAAAAGAAAGAAAAAGGTTAAAGAAATACATGAAATTCCATTCTCAAGATGCTTTTGATCACAGTCACAAGCTGGTCTTCACATTTATTTTTTATCTTTATAGTTTAGTTATTAACTTTTTGTTTGTTCTCTAAACCGTTTAATTGGGAGACAGAAAAGTATAAAAATAATATATATATATATATATATATATATTTTGAAGTTTAACCGAGTTAGTTCGTATTCTTACTTTTAAAAAATTATATTTAATTCAAAAATATTATTCAATAATTTTGAGTTCAATTAAACTCAAATTACTATTATTTAATTAAAAATATTTTTATTTTAATTTAATTAAAAAATATAAATATTAATATAAAAATAATTTTTTATAGTAATATGAGTTATCAAGTTGGCCCAATTTGAATAAGAAAAGAAAAATTTTCAAATTACAATCTAATTCGATTAAGCTTGTAAATAGTTCTAACTGAAACCTCTTAATTAAAAAAAAAAAATTATCTCCAAACTTTTTGCGAAGTCTGCCAGTTTCCTGCCCATATTTGGTTAGAAATTAAATGCAATAGATTTTAATACAGTTAATCTTAAAAACTAGCGTCCTACAAGTTCGAGATGGAAAATAAAGCTTATCCCTTTTTTTTTTTTACTCCATGGATATCTAATCATTTTTAAAATGATTATAAATGTATACAACGTTCATGGAGACGAGTTTACCCATGTACTGGGTTGGACGGAAATAGTTAAGACAATTTCTGTCCCACTCCACTGCCATCTCTATCTAGAACGGAAATACTAGTAGAGCCAGTAAATATACATCTTCTTAAGACAAACAAAAATTTGAAAGTCTATAACAGGCATCAAATGAGATCATCAAAGATGTTTCTTAATGGCAGAAACCGCATCTAAAAGCAGTGATGGCATTCAATCTGTGAGACGGAATTTGCGAAAATTTCTGTTATAGAAATCAAATATTTCATACCTTTGTTTCTTGGAGTATCATTTGCCCCAAGCCTCATGCCTTTACCAGTCACAAGTATGTACACGATGAAAACCAACTCGATATAAATAAGACTAACCAAACCAGAATATCTTGCGGTCGGGTATATCTGATTCCTTCTGGTTGAAGCCAAGATCAAGGGACCAAGCCCCAAGGTCCGACTCCAAGCATAAATATCAAGTAAAAACTTGTTCACCGTGCTGCTGCTGCATCATTTTCAGAATCCCCTTCATCATCTGAAGACTCTTCCTTCTTACTCTCTTCACCCTCAGCACTCGGTTTCATCTTCTTCTCCTTTTTCCTTTGCTTTCTCTTTTGTCGTTTCAAGCGCTTCTTTACCGTCCGTTCCTCAGCAGCTTTCAATCTTTCTTCCCTCCTCATGTTGAACTCGGCAAGTTCCTTCCTCTTCTGGAAGTCAGCATCCATTCTCGCAAGCCTGTCTTGCTCTTTCCTTCTCATCTGTCGATACTGTTGCAAGAGACGAGAAAACTTACTTTGAGAACAAAATAAATAAGATTTGGAAGGCTGGTAAGTCATCTAATTTTACAAACCAAGATTTTCCAAACAATTATAAGCAACCAAAATTTTACAATGTGCACTAAATACATATATTAATCGGATTCAGGTGTGAGTATTTGGATATGGCATGCATCCGACATAGGTTCATTCAAAATTTTCTCAGTTGTTGCATGTAGTTGGAGGGTCATTTTTATGTCGGACATGAGTATTGTACACAATACTTTAAGAAAAATAAAGAATCAGTGCAACATAGTTTAATATGAGCCCAAGAAGATAATTATACTTTAAGGCATCATATGCTGCACCAATCAAAAACAAACAAAAAGATAAGATCCCGTTACGCCCCAGTTGCCCTAAGAAACATAGAGATTGCAAACACCCAAAGAGGAGCACAAAGACCTAGTAATATTAGATACGATTATACGAATACAACACGCATAAATAATAAAAATATGACACAACATGTCATGAATATATGTCTCAAAATCTATATAATATGAATTATTAAGGAATCAAATTTTATAAATATAAAATACTTCAAACACGATTATGACACAAATACATGAATTGTCATGTCTAGACAAACTGTCCTTCAATTACCTGCTTAATGTGAGAATGGCTATGTCTTAAGTAAGTTAGAAGAAGACTTCAAGCAAAAATTAAATCCGATTAAGTTTCTCAAAACTTAGCTAATCATCCTCCATCCGAGAGGAAGCTCTGGTATTAACACATTGAGAAAATTGAAGACAGCTTAGAGTTGCAGTCCTCGAAGTAGATTTGGTGCCTAGGGTGATATAATGCCTAAATTAACCATCCTACAATTATATTTTCCACAACATCTAAAGATATTCAAAACAAATTGATCAACAATCTCTAAATTTTCGCAGATGCAATAGCTATTTCATCAGCCAATTCCAATCTACTAACAAAGCAAGCTCCAGTTAAGATTTCGCAGGCGACCCACAAAAACACGACAATATAGATATTTATAATGGATAGTTATAGTAATAAAATACCTGGTGGAAATCACCGGAACCGGAACCAGCAGAACTTCCGGAGGTATTGCTAACGCGGACGGGGACATTCTCTATAATGCGGCGGAGCTTCACCTCTAGGTCCTCTTCCTCCTCCTTGAAAACTGGCTTCTCGTACTCTACAATTGCCGTCGATGATGACGACGGATGTCGCGGAGGGAGTCCTGGTATTTGATCCGCTACCGCCAATTGATTGTCGCCATCCTTTGGCTTGCCCGTCTCCATCTGGTGGCAAAAACCT
>JBBYHM010000002.1:6442688-6456622 GCA_038381775.1 Adansonia rubrostipa | reverse complement strand
TCATTAAAAAATATTAAGACATTTATGTTCGAGTAACATAGATGTAACGCATAATGCAATGCACATTCAAAGACAATACTTAACCATAGATAAGAATTTTACCTCAACTAAAAGAAAATGCATACCTTATGTAGATAAAACTTAACATCCCTACAGTGTCAGTGATGTCAGAAACCAAGTCATTTGCCACATACCTGAACATGAGTAAATAAGCTTAACACCATCAGAAATATTCAAAATTCAAATGGGTTAGACAAAGACAAAATTAAAAAAAAAAAAAATGAAAAAAGGTCCCATTAGAGCTTTGCAGTAAGTTTTGACATTTTCAATTTGTACACCTTTTTTGTCTTCCTTTTTAATTATTAACAATATTTTAAAAAGGAAAACCCTTAGAATTGCCCTAAACAAAAATGTAACATTATGCTTTTTGCCAACAGTATGGTACCGAAATGGTAATATACTAGGATTTTCCCTTATCTTCGTAGGTAGAAGTTAAATTGCTCTGACTCTTTATTTTTTTAAGTATTTGTATCATATATATGTATTCGACATATTTTTAAACAATGATATGAAAATATAATTTTTAAATACATAAAAAAATTTAAAAAATTAAATATATTTATATCAAATATATATTATATTCGATATTTATAATTGAATCTGAATAACATAAAGTGCAAATACTGGGCAACTATCTATTAATCCCAAGGATCTTGAATTTGAAACAAAGATCAGAAGTCAAAAGATTAGTTAGATTTTACGGGATCCAACCTTGGTTTAGAAGATGCATGAATAAAGACTCATGGGCTGCTTGTAGCCCCCCAAGCCCAAAAATAGAAGAAATCTTAAGCGGCAAAGCGGGCAGTGTCTAAGAGGAAAATAACAAATCGATTGCCTACAAATCACATCAAACATTTTTTTTTCAGCTTGTTACAGTATACCAGTCAATGGGCCATCTTAGAAAGGACCAAAATTTCACATAGCCCCAAAAATGATTCATAATTTAAGCGTATAAACCAAAGACGCAAAGTAACCACAATAGTAGGAGTATGCAATTGAAAAGAATCACTTAATGGTCTTATGAAGGCGACAATGCATCGAGCATACAGTGGACATAGCTGCAAATAAGGGTCCAAGAGATCTCACCTCACATTATTCCCATCACTCTGAAACGTATCTGGCTTTGACCCAAGCTTCATAAACTTCATATTTGCTAGCAAATGATCTTCCTGCCCTGTAAAAAACTCAAAAAAAAAAAAGCGTATTTCTTCTCAGCTACTCAGCCTATAATCATTAATTCAAGTACCCATTGAAACATAAGCCCCCTACGTAATGGTGACTGAATTTCTTAATTGCAACCAGATTTCTCGGATTCAAAGATGGGCACCATCAAGAGTTATGAACAAATCTTGACAGCGATCCAAGCAGGGGGGGTGGGGGTCTGAGTAAGAGAAAGAAATAGATAATTGGGAAGATGGGGTTTTTTGAGCAATAAAAAAAAGGTTCACTTGAATGGCAAGAGAGCCATGGAAAGAGCTTTGCTACCTTTGTTGATGGCAAAGGCCATCGAGTCCGGGCTCACTGTGTCAGCTTAGGAGACATAAAACAACTGACTCTTTTTGCACTAAATAATTCCCAAAAACAGACTACCCAAGAATTACCAATTTGACTTCACCTTCAATCCTCACTGTTGTTTTCCTTCAATTTTTTAAGGTTCTTCAAAAGATTTTTCAAGTTCCAAACTTGAAATATACTAATCAATATATAGTTCTTTTTTACCATTAAAGTTTGAAATCCTGCAAGGAAAAACAGCATCTTGGAATCAGTCGAAGAAACTACCAAAATGGTAGACAACAAGAATCTATCTTTATTTTTTTAATGGAAAAGATCAGAAAAATAATAAAGTTTATTAGAGTAATGAACAATCAAACATCAACTACCAACAAAAGTATCAGCATATAAAATTAAACTGAAAATCTGAGGAATCTGCCAGAATATATCAGAGAAATCTAATTAAATAACATGAAAATGCTAGGACTCAAAAGATCAGATTTTGATGTTATGCTGTAAGATCCCAAAACCCCCCACATGAATGGGAAAATGGCCGTATCAAATCTGCAAAAGAAATCCCATACAATCAAAAAGGGAAAAAAAAAAAAAAGGCAGCTTCTTCATTTTTACGTGGGAAAACAAGAAATCCCATTTTAAGCATGAACTACAAGGTTACAAGCAAAGCCTAGGAAAGCAAAACAATCGGAAATAAGAAGCAAATCCTATAAAGAAATACAACTTACCAAGAAATTTACACCGCCATTGCATTAAGTTTGTGCTATGGTAAGTATGTATCTCATTTTATCCGTACGTAACGCTCACGACACTTTCAGATACCTTTGACGTCTGTGACACTTATAACTATAATTTCGATGAAATCCGCAACCACGGATAACCATGCAGCATGCAGGATTTATGCATTAACAAAAACTTAAAATACCTTCAAGTATCCTTCAGTAAATAACTGTTCGATTAATTTTCACCTTTCAGGAGAATCTATCACAGTATACAAATTCAAAGAAAACTCAAAAACTTCCTCTCTTTTTTTTTTTTTGGGGGGGGGGGAGGCGCTAGTTTTGCTGTTTTGGACAGAAAGCCAAGCTATTGCCAAACTTTCCCTTCAACACCATTTTCAACAACCAAAAAGCTTTAACTTTGATGCTTTGGGTATTTGTATTTATTAATATTGGTGAAGACAGTAGATTTAATTTCATTCAGTTTATGGGCATTAACTCACTCAAACGTCTTAGCTCAATTATGCACGCCACAACCGACGCTCAGCTTTCTTGTTTGCCACCCCAACTTTTTTGTTAAATGGCTTCCCTTTACTCTTCATACTTTGTGTCCTAATTACCCCATGACTATCTCTCATTTACTCTATTTAATTACCTGTTTTTATCAGGGAATATAAATGGAGAAATTTTATTAAAATTTCATGATTTCATTTCATCCCCCTCCCCTCCCTCCAAAAATAAAAGTTTGGTTCTTGATAAGTGTGTCAAAATGCATGAGATTCACTATGAAGCCAATTGCCAAAGATTTATATATTGCTGTTGGAACTTAATTATGATTGAAAATTTCAAAAATGTGTGTGAAAAATATATAAGCAAGCTAATCTTTTAGCTGGCTGTAGTTAATCTATAATACAGCTTATTCTTGAAAAATAATTAAATCTTGCGTCAACCAAAAGATACATTTAACCACCACTATACTATTCATGGTATTTTGCAATTACTAGTGAGTTTTATGGATAGTTATTCTCTAAAACATATGGTAGGATACAAGATATGTGATTTCACTTCATCACCCATCGTATTTGTAATTGAATAATATTTAAAGGATTATATACTTATAATTATTTAATGGTTAATAAACAAGTTATAGTAGTCGTTAAGGAAGCATTAATAATAGTAGATAAGAAAACAAGACACAAGATTTTATTTAGTTTGGTCAATAGTGACTACCTTCATGAAGTAAAATAAATATAATGATATATGTGTGGCAACTATCATGGGTTTTTTATTATCGTAGTTATGAAACCTGTAAAAACATAAAATAAGATAATGAAGCTTCTCAAAGAAAAGCCTTTAACACATTGGTTAGTATCTTCCTCGTCTGACATATGAGTATGCAAAGCTCTTTCATTTACAACCACATGATATCCCCATATGCCAAAGAATCTTTTTCCCAACCAAAATCAACAAAGACAGCCAGCATTGTTTCAATATAAAATTATGTCAACCTTTTAAAAATTGACTGTACGAATCAAACGAACTACGTCTCGAATCTTAGAACATTTCATATGCCCCCCACACATGTTGCTGACTCTGTCACACTATTTAAATCTTACTGCTAGAGTATCTCAAATTGGGGGAATTTCTTAAGAAACACTTTGATTTCTTTGTCTATTTTTTTTCTAACAAAACGAAACAAATTCAATTTGAATTAAATTAAATATAAATAAAATATTTTTAATTTAGATTAGCTCAAACTTACCTGAATTTTTTTATTCTCTAAAAATATTTTTAATTTAATTTAATTATAATAATATATAAAAATAATAATATTTTTAAATTATAAAACGGATTTATAAGTTAAAAATATTGACAAAAATATTGGATCGAGGTTTGGTCCAACTCGGATAGATCTACTGCAATACACATGGCAGCTCGTCTAATTAAAAAAAAAAAAAAGAAAAAACTCCTAATATAAGTAGGATCAATTTGCATAGTGTTTTCCATATCAAGACTGATACCCTTTAATTAATCATGCCAACCATGCATGCATTACGCACACTTGATCGATCCAAGACTAATGACTATGTAATTAAAAATGATTTTTCTTCTTTTAAAAAAAATGTGTTTGATTATTGAGTACGACGTCAAAAACAAAGCAATTTTATGAATTATAATCACAAATTTAACTATTTAAGTGAACTGTATAATGGGATTTATTAATATTCAAAGGTATTCTTATTCGATAATTATATTTTTATATATTTAAATATAAGTATAAGATTATGATCTACTAAATATATATTTTAAAAATTAATTATATTTACATCAAAATAAACCCATTCAACGATCGGATAGCCTGTACGATCCAAAAATTTCAATTTGTATTGAGTCAAACTTGGATAATTATTTCGATAATTTGCCCCTAGTTACTCTTAAATGTGTTCATGGGCCCGGTCGAGATCCAAAATTTAAATTTTAAGCCTAAGTCCAAATTTGGCCTCAGTTAGGCCCGTCCATTAACTTGAAACACAGTTGATAATATAAAAAAATAATTTATATTAATATTTATATATTTTATAATTAAATTTAAATAAAAATATATTATTTTATTAAAAAAAACTCTATCTGAAATTGGATTTAGTCGACCTAGAATATAAAAACTCAAAACTCAAACTTAGGCCCAATCTAACATGTTTAATTACTGTTTATAAAATAACGTTTATTTAAATTTTTTTTATAAATATTAATATAAGAAAAGAACAAAATAGAGAGAGGAAAGAAAACTAGCAAAACTTGATATCATTAAATTGGGAAATTAAAATGAAAAATCATCTATATATTTGGCCAAAGAAATACCTTCGTATAATTTTTATATTTTTCATTTAAATTAAAGAAAACGTTAGTCACATAATTACACACTATGATGTAATTTTATGGGGTGATTGACCAAAGTAATGTTGGTTTTAGAAATTAGTTATTAAAATAATATTATTTTAAAATGTATTATCAAAGTAATGTTGCATTAAAAACCTATCATCAAAATATTGTTCTTTTTGCCACGTCAACATTTTTGTCTTTCTCTTGACTTTTGTCCATACCTCTGATTGGACACGGCCATAACCTGGCGACTATGTATGTATCTCCGTCGTGTTTATATTTTCACATAATAATTATATTTAAAATATTATATATTTATTATAAATTATAATATATTTAAATTTTTTTATTTAATATATTTTAATCATATTTTAATTATTTTTTTATATTTATATTTATATCATATAATAATATAATATCAAAATTATCTGATCTACTTGTAATGATATAATCTATCATGTCTAATAATTTGTAATATACATATATATATATATATATAAAAAAGCACAAATTACAAATATTAATTTTTTTTGAATTAATGAAAATTATAATTGTTATTTACTAAATTTTAAAATTATCATTATAATTTTTTTACTATTAATAATATTTATTCAATTCATGAATAATAATAAATTTTGCTAAGTAAAAATGTAAAAAAAGAAAGATGGGTAAATTTTTTTAAAGTTAGTGGTCAGTGAAATGAGTAGACAGTATTTAAAAAAAAAAAAAAAGGTTTTAAGAAGTAGGAAGCTTTTTTAAGAAATAGGTAACTTTTTGAAAATTTTATAGTTTATAAATTAAAAAAATATAAATATTATTAATATTATTAATTTAATTAGATTATTTTAATTTTTTATTAATTTAATACTCAATTAACTCACAATATCAATTTAATTATTTTTATATGTATAATATAAATAATTAAATATTATTTTATATTTTATCATATATTTTATTATTATTATTATTATTTTGGGTCAGAGTGCAAATCTAGTCTATTCAAAACTAAAGGACTAGGAGTCTAGGACCACCCTTTTTTCTTTTTTCTTTTTTTTTTTTTAATTCGGAGGAGGAGGAGAAAATGTTTAAAAACTACATTAATTTAAGATTGTTGGCGACTAGGACCACGTCATAGTTTGGAATAAGAGACGACGGAGTCCAATCACCATGAAAGAAATTTAAGTGCTAGGACTAGAATCTACACCATCTAACTACTCATTTCAATTTTAAATTATATTTTATAATATTTAATCTCGATTCAAATTATATATAATTTACATTCGAATTAATTTATTTAAAATTTAAATTTATATATTATTTTAATATATTTTTACAAAAAATTTTAATTTTAATAAATATTTTATTTTAATTACTTTTGAATTTACTATACATTAAATTACTCAGTCTAATTAGTATTAAATGAATTTTAAGTGGGAAAATAAAAAAAAAAAAATTGAGTTTTTTATGTGTTCTTAGTTCTTTTATTTAGCAAATAAATTCCATTCATAACTAGAAAGAGAATAAATCCTCAGCCCACCCGTATCAGACTAAAAATTTTGTGCTTATCTCTAATATAAATTACATTTGACATAAAAAAATAAGGATTAAGGTCAATATATATATATATATATAATGCATAATTTATGCAATTATAAACTGCCCTCTTGGCTCCTTTTCAATGGCTTTTGGGAGGATTTTCTTTTATAAACATGGGAATTGTGTACATGTATCATGTTATTTATTTTTTGTATTAATAATATAAATATAAATATAATAAAAATTATAAAATATATTAAAATTTTAAATATGAGTGTGATATTAAACGTATTCTATTAATCATGTTAATCATATTTAAACATGACATATTAAAAAATTTAAATTTTTAGAACAAAATACTATAAGAAATAATGTACCAAAATCAACCACAAAATATGATCGTATTTATTTTAAATAAATAAATATGGGATTATTGCGGTACAAGAACAAAAACAGATTCAAGCTATTAAATTTTGTTTTTAAAACTCAAGTTTTCGTCATGATATAAATTGAATTGTTAAACTTATTCAATCAAACTCATTAAAATAAACTTTATTTTCATATACAACTTAAAAATTGATTATTTATTCTCAAATTCGAATTCGAATTCAAATTAAAATTTTTTTTATACTATTTAAAAAATAAAAAATTAAATTAAACTTGCAAATTACTTATATATTATAATATTCGAATTCGACTCATTTAATAACTCTAGCTCTACTTAAAAGATGATTAAACCAGATGTAAATTATTTTCAAACTAAATCTGAATATAGGAAGTACAAGTGTTGCGTTAACACTGATCCCCTAGATCGGATTTTAATGAGCAATGTGCAGAGGCTTTAATTTTTGTCCGAATTTCGGTGCTTTTAACCAAAGCATAATATCCACAGATGAAGGAACAAATTGTTGACTACTATGATATCTGAAATGGCTGGCATCGACATTTCCAGCAAAAAAGAACCTTCCATTTTGAGTTAAAAATTAAAAAACAAAAATTACAGTAAGCACAAAAAGGTTGCAGGCAGTTCAACTAAAAGCCATAAATGAAATACAGAGTCGGCATATATGAACTATGGGGGCAACAGATTTCTGGGGATACAGAATCTGGAAATCTAAATTCTTAGCTGCTATTGATGGCTTAAGTCGATCCCCCGACTCTTTTAACTTATTTTATTCTTTTTTTTTCAGCATGTTACGGTGGTTATAATGAATGAATAGCCACTTCTATTCCGCATTTCTTTTGTTGTCCGATACAGTTTACGTGTCAATAAAATCGATGCTTGAAATCCAATCGAATAACAAGAAACCACATCAAACCTGTGTGATCAGAACTCCGTGAAAATATTCGAGTTTTCTTCTTCTTCTTCATGCATGAGCCTCACTTACGTGGCTAGGAACTTCTGCTTGACTTTCCAGAGGCATATACTGTGCCATTATGGCTCTGATTTCAGAATCCATGTATGACTGCAATCGTAACAAAACAAGTAAACATTAGAGGAAAAAACGAAAAGCCATAAATGCTTAATATATATATATATATATTCACATAGAAGAAAATCGGAATGGGCAGTTCAGGTATGATAAGTTAGTCCAGTGTCTTTGCCAATCAAACCCCTCAATTCCGGGCACTTCAATCGAAGCCAAGCGTTCCCATCAAAGGATTCAATCAAGAAAAGTCACTGTCTTAACCAACCAATATGCAGTCCAAATTTCATATTGTAGGCTTGTTTTATGATGTAATGCAACAACTTACCCTTAACCTATATTTGTAAACAAGATAAGCCCCACCACCAGCCATTGCCAAGCCGATCAAAATGACCCAAACAGCAGCCCATGCTGACCTTACTTCGGTACCGCTCTTACCTGAGATTAGAGCAAGGAGTTGAGACATCAAAACGCTAACCACAAGTCGTATATTCCAGAGAAAATAGGTTCAAGTTGCAAATTCATAGATCCAACAACTCACTTATGCAGGTATCATGGTCCCTGATATACAAAAGATCTCCGCTGCAAGTGCATTCGTAGCTTCCCCAGGTATTTTTGCAGCTACATTCGGGACACTGGCAGGCTTTCTTCTCCTTGCATTCATCAATATCTGCATGATGTACAAGGCACAAATATAAATCGATAAAATGTTTGACAAACTCAAAGTTTCTATTTGCTTGCATTCAACCAGCCATTTACTGTTCATGTCCAGTCTGTGCCCATCAAGTTCATGCAAGTTTTTTCATCCTAAGAATGAAAGATGTGCTTTCAAATAAGTTACTCGGACTCAAGTATGAGTGTCGAACACAGTTATATTCAATTTTTCTTTTTTAAATTTTTCATATATTTGGAGGGTTATATGAAGGTCATATCCCCATAACGTGTCCGAATAAGCATCGAACACAAGTAATGGACACGGATACTTCAAGAAAAATGAAAAGTGGGAGCAACATAGGCTTTCAAGATGTCCCACAGCAGATAGGTTCAGAACTCATGAATTTTTGGTGAAAATAAACCCAACTCAAGCCAGTTTGAGTTCCTAATTACCGCATGAAATATATAAATATAAATGTATTCCTTCAGGACTCACCTTCACAACTTTTGACACCATCACCTTTAAACCCTGGAGGACACTGGCATTTAACATCTCCAATATCCTGTTCAAAGCCTTGATCATCAGAACATAAACTTATTTTCACAAGAAAAAAGAAAAATTGGAGAAGCAAGGGAAAAAATAAATATTCCTACTAACCAAACAAGCAGAATATGAATGTCCATTCTGCGACTCATGCCAACAACCTCCATTATTAATCTTGCACCTTCCAGGCCCACTAGCTGAATGACAAAAAGAAAATAATATGACTGAATATATGGATATAAGATGATTAAAGATAGAAACAGGTAGACCTGACAATTATATTATGTCACGTTCGTATTTTTTTCCCTGTCATAATTGTGTTTAAGGTATTTTTTATTTATATAAACTTTGATACATTAATAATTCGTATCATATAGATTTTGAGACATGTATTCGTGCCGTATCCTGTTTTAATTCTTTGTCCATATCATAGTCATATAATTGTATCTAATAATACCAGGTTTACAAATAGGTGAGAAGTCCGTTTTCAAGGATGAAAGTTTTATTGCCCCAATCAACATATGCAAACACATAATAGTAAATGACGGGCTTGAAACTGAGACATAAGCACCTAATAACAAATAAAGCTTTTTCTCACAACGTTGAATTGGCTACATGAATCCTATAATGTGATTGCATCCTGTTACGCCCATATCACGAGGCATAAAGTCATAAAAGAACATTAAAACCATTCACATTTTAAACATTAATTTTGAAGTAAAAACTTTATCAGTGCAAATAGAATGATCAACAATAAAATCTCAATTCTCACCTTCACAGTGACTGTAACCATCTCCTTTGAATTGCACACCATCAACCAAGGGACATTGACAGACTCTCCCTCGAAATGTATCCTGAGCAAATCAATATATTCAGAGAGTCCATTGTGTCATAAGCAAGTCAAAAACCTCTATCAAAAAAGTTTTAATTCATACCTTGCAGGCTGTGAGATTAGCTATTTTATCTTGCCAACAACCACCATTATTATCCAAGCATTCATTCGTCTCCACATCTGCCACAGAAGTAACCATCACTCGTGCTTCAAATAACAGCCAGACAGTAAGTTGAACCACTAAACTGCGTCACTTCTGCCAAAGCAGGCTGTTGACTTCTACGAGCCTAACCCTCAGTATTTTTGGCAGAAGCGGACATCTCACAACACAAATTCTCTCAACTTTTTCTCGGAATCTCATGACCACATTGCATCCCTAAATGGCAACAGACTAAAATGCTTCTCTTGCAAGAAAATATAACAAGACAAACTCACCACCAGTCAAACAAACAGGCGGTTCAGTAGTCTCCTCGAAACCAGCACAGATGGCCTTCAAGACAGCACCTTTGGCCAGCTTTCCTGCGTGCAGATATGTCAGAAAGGAAAGCACCCAAAATTCTATCCGGGAAATACAGGTGTGAATACTAACCTCGATATTGGCGATTGTTGACAACAAGTGTAGGTAATATAGTAACATCACCCCTAGATCCTTTCCCCACCTGTGAAAATGTTTCTGTTAAACACTTGCCATAATTAACAGCTCCAAAAAGGTCATAGATGACAACAAATCCATAAAAAAGAGTAGTAAAACATAAAAATCTGCGCATGAGACAATTACTTGGGCATCTTGTTCTTCTTTCAGAACAGGATTATCTGCATCAGCATCAGGATCTCCCATACACTTTTCAATCTTTTTACCATCAAGCCCTGAAAGGATGAAAAAGAACATCATCAATTAGTCATATATTTTGATTCTTAACAATGCTATTAGTGGCAATTATAAGTGAAATAAAGGATCCTTTTAATTAACTGTTTACCAAGAGATTTGATAACTTCATCTGCGCATTCCTTGTTATATTTTTTTTCCTTCATGGGGCACCTTATATGAAAATCTGTTACATAGTCCCACCACACCCAAGGCTTATCGGTCTCATTTGCCACTCTGAAAACACAAAGCTGCCTTAAGTTTTCGATAACTACATCTTTCCCCTCATAACCTGAGCTAAAATCTTGTTCGGGATCAGGTGCACAATATCTTCCATGGTTGATGCATTGAGATTTGCACTGTCTGCTTAGAGTGAAAGCCTGAGGGCAGTACCAAGTTATATAATGCGGTGTGAATTGTGTATAGCCACCTTTTTCAAGTATCTGTGCAGCGCCCTTGAAATCCTTCAGAAATTCCATCAGCATATCGCATTTAACTCCACATTCATCGTTGCTGTTGGTCCATAACTCATACTCCACACGGTCATCAGGGTGCGGAACAGCCTCTCGCCAATCAAGATTAACGTTGACCATATCCCCACCACTGATTGCTTTCTTTAGAGTTTCACCGAAAGTTTTCTCAATAAGGGCAGATGGAATCGTTATATTTTCGATGTATTTGGCAGATGAACCATCCTCTTCAGGTGTGTCCATGGTTATTAATGCTTCTTCAATATCATCCGCAACAAGCACAGCAGAAGCACCAGCGTTCTGGGCGTTCCAAACCTTCAAAGCAAAGAAGCAATCTAGGAAAATAATAAAGAATAGTAAGGCACTAAATGCAGACTTGGCATTTAAAAAAATGGGAACTGAAACATTATGTAAGACCATAACTTAAATGAGGACAATAACCAAATTTTACAACCTTAAACTCTTTGGATTAACTTAGTATAGGCAAATGGAAACTGCTTGAACATACATGGCTTAATCATATTGTACTGTAATGTGAGTTAATTATCTAATCTGAAGGTAACTATAAGTCAATACTATGACATGGTTAGATCACCTTCCAATGTCTAGAAACCTATGTTACTCAGACACAGGTGTAAGTGTCAGATACGGATATGTGTTTGACACATGTATTTTCAATTTTTTCTAAGTTTTTCATGTGTTTGAAGGGTTTTTGGAGGGTAATATCCTCATACCTATATCCAAAAATATGTCAGTACTTCAAGAAAATGAAGACTCGGAACAACACCGCTTGAAGCTCATTTTTATTATCATACATCTGTCAGAGAATGCATCAGTTCTAGACACTCTTTAATCAATTCAAGCAGCTTCTGGCAAAAGAGCAAACATCAGCTTTTCATTCCAATCAGACAAAGGGTAACTCCATGATTAAGAAACCAGTCAAACTCGAATCATACACTCTAAACAACTTTTATAGAAACCTCTAGAAGTGATAATAGCCGCAACAACACGACGTTATGGCCACTATTTTTTGCGTTTTCAGCTCTCTTCACCACCAACTTTCATGGTCAATATTTTGCAATTGACACATTCATTAACAACCGAAATAAATGTGATGCAAACAAAAACGCACCTACAACCACAATTTAAATACCTCCTATGAAATAAAGGGAAAAAGAAAAGCTAAAAAATGAGCCTCAAATTTCAGAAAGCAACTAGTTGGATAAAAAAGGAAAAGGACATCCTTCTAGACGACTTAAGCAGGCTAAAACAAGTAAACTAATAAATAAATAAAGCCATAAATCCTTAGTCAGCCAAATCAAACAATTACAAAACTCGAAGCTTATGCCTTATGGTGATAATGAAATCAATGGAAACTGCTAAATTTAAACTTCTCCAAATGAATTAATGAGTTAAAAATAATCACATAAATCCAAATAGATGAAAACTAAATTAATTAAACCTCAAATCTCAAACTAACAATTAAATTACCCACAAAAAAGATAAAAACCAACCTTAAACCAACCAAACCCAACATATTAAACCTTAAACCTAATATTAAAAAAGCAATTAAATTAGCCAAAAAAGTTCTTCATAAGTCAACCCTACAACAGACGAATTATAGCTTAAATAAACACAATCTCAGACGAATTATTCTGATTTTTTTTTTTTTAGTAAAGAGAAGGAGAAAACTAGGAAAAAGGGTACCTCCACGATCGACCAAAACAAACGTAGGAAGAGAACCAGGCTTAGATTTAAAGGAAATCCCGAACTCATCGAAACTCTTGCAAGCCTTTTGATTCTCCTTAGGGTAAACCACAACACCAGCCATGCTTCCACCATATTGAGGTATCCCAAAGTTCCCAATTGCACTATCATGGGTCCCCTTAATCTTCTCCGGCGACGTCACCGTCAAGCTGTTCTTTTCAACCACAAATCTCGCATAACAATTTTCTATCACAGATAACAACATGAGCCCTCGAAGAAGAAGAAGAAAAAGAAGATGATGATGTAATCTTCGCAGCTCCATCTATTTGTTTTTCTGGGATTTGGGTAGATCAGTTTAAGGACGGTCCAGAAGAAGAAGAAGAAGATCGTATATGAAAAACGTGTAAATTAAAAAGCAAAATGCTTTGATATTATGGCCTTAAATATCTAAACTTTTCTTCGTCCAAACCCAAGAGCTTTGATCTTTAAGACTTAAAACTCTTATGTATTAAAGCAAGTTATAAAATTAGGACACGCTAAAACAAAAAATCTTAGTTTTTGCTTTAGGAGATCGGAGTACCGTCTAGAAATACTTCGAAAAAGTTTAAATTTAATTCGTTAACTTAAATTATTATTTAAAATATTTTTATAATTAAATATAAATAAAAATATTATTTTATTTTATCAATAGTGATAAGAGTAGTGTAAATAATTAAGTTTACGAATAGATTTAA
>JBBYHM010000002.1:6432039-6442588 GCA_038381775.1 Adansonia rubrostipa | reverse complement strand
GTCAACCAATTAGCTAACAATATTTGTTCCAATGGGCAATTGCCCAAAGTGTTTGACGTTTGATGGTAATTTAAACTCAGGTGTCTAATTACTAATTTAACTATTTTTTTAAATATTAAATTATGAAAAATTAAATGGTCGGTTCCATTTTCTTTTTCTTGTATTAAGAAAAAAAATAAGGTGAATTTACGCAAAATAATTATTTACTGCATTTAAATCTATATCGCATCAAATAAATTTAATTAAAAAACTATATAACCTAAATTATGTCACATCAAATAAATTAATGGTTGAATATTGATACCGTTAAAGATGGTTCTCAATCCAAATATTAATGGAAGTATAGAGATTATCTTTATCGAAATTATAGTAAATAAAAATTTTTTAATATTTTAAATTTACTTATTTAAAATAATTTAGATAAAAAAATAAAATTTTGGCTTTGATTATAGCATTTAAGTTCATGCTTATCTTATTTTTTGGTTATTTAATATATATTATATAAAAATATATATATGATTTTACAATGTAAATATGAAAAATCTTTTAAATTATTTATATTTTAAATTTTAATAAAAAATCATATTTTTGTTTTATTTTATTTTAAGGTTGCGTGGATGAGCTTAAGTTGTAGCATTTAGTAATATAAGCAAGTCAGGCCTAATTAAACTTGGATAATCACAAATGATGATAATAACGTGTCTAAACCTAATTTGAAATTGGGCCAATCCAAACTCAACTTGACTTATAAATGGCTTTAATATAGAGTGGTTAAAAATAAATATTCCAATATTTTAATTTTAAGATAAGTCTTCATCTTCTAATTGAATGTCAGTTCTAATAATATGCATGTTAAATAAATTCTTAAAAATTAAGAGTTGAAAAATTTTAAACTAGATATTAAAACTCAAATATAATAGTTGGATCTTTTTCTATCGTCTTAACCTTTTAAGATAATTAGTTATCTAATTTAATATATTATCAGAGTTTTCAAGCTCGAATTCTGACAACTATGTTCCTTTTAATATTTCTTCACCAATATTTTGTTGCTCATCATGTTGGGTATGTTTTGCACTTAAATTCACGTGCAAATTCATTAACCATCTATTGAATCATCTGACAATTATGTAAGTGAACGTGTTGAAATTTAAAGATAATAGTTGAAATATTTACGATCAGAATTAATTTTTTAAAATAATTGATAATTTAATTCAGCATCGATAATATCACCTTTAAACGAATTAAACAAATTAAGTAGGTAGGGTCTCCAAATGTTGCAAGTGTATTGTTTTTGGAGTGAGTTAGGCTGTTGGAAAAAGTTTGAATTAGAAAAAGCCTAGGTTAAAAAAGTGTATTTAAAAAGTACGACGAAAGAATGTGGTTAAAAAAATTTTAAGTGTTTAGTATTTCAGTGAAAAAATGCTTTAAAGAGAGGAGATGTCAAAAAAATGTTTAAAATTATAAAAGTTTAAAGACGTGAGAATAAAAAAATTATTTTATTCAAAAGTCAGTTTTTAAATCGCAAAAGCTTTATTTTTTTTACTTTTTTGTTTGAATTGATAAAATATAATTTTAAATACAAAAACTAAATTTCTTTACCTATTTAACATTATGTCTACCATAAAAAAAAGTTTTTAACCTAAAAAACTACGGCAACAATAATACTAAACAAGATTTTAGTATGACTTTTGCTGCTTTGTGTTTTATGCATTTCTATCGATTAGATTTCATAATTCATAATTTTTAATATATTTATATATTATAATTTTAGTTAAAATTTATATAAATTTTAATATACTCATATATAATATATTATATTATATTTTATATTTAATTATTTTTTTGTATTATATAATTAAATAATATCTAAAATAACCAGATAAGCTATTTTATTGGATGGGCTTTTATTATCCGGAAACAACAACATTAAAGATGCATGGGAATTCGGACCCTCAACAACCACGACAAAAAGGTTCTAATTCGGACTCCCAACATTAAAGATGCCACGAATGAATGGCATGGGACTCCAATTAAATGATTTCTGAAAAAAAAAAAACAGATTTTTAATTTTACCTTGCTTGGTAGTTGTTCAAACTCGTTTAAAAAGTGAATAATTTATTTGATTTGATATATATAATTCAAATAAAATTTAAATTTAATATTTTATAATTAAAAATTACAATGAAATTTAACTTTGAATATAATATAAATTTAACATAAATAGAATTAAAATAAAATAAAAAACAGAGATAATTATCGATTTTTTGAAAAAAAAAAATGACCCCATTGAAATTTCTGTTAACTTGTTGCAGTGTTTCAAGCTGAAAAAGGGAAGCTTCGATGAAAGGAGCATTTTGAGGACTCGGAGAATATGCAAGGATGAGCAAACGATTAAAGGAGTTTAATTTATATTTTAAAATACGTTTCCATATTTAAATTATTAAATATTTAAAAAATAAAAAAATTGAACACTAAAAAGAATAAAATTATCTACGTATTAAAGTATGGTTTCAGATTCAAAAGTCTTTGCCTCAGTTATTTTTGCAAAAAATTTTAACCTGCTTTCTTTTAGTTGACAGGCCAACTCGTTTGACAGGCCTGTGTTCGAGCCTTTACCCTGATTAGTACTCATCATCAAAGTTCTGTAATAAACATTCTTCCCTCCATACATTTTAAAGAAGAAATTAAGTTGTCCAGTGTTATGTTTAAAAAATAATATTGAATAATTTTAAATTGTAAATTTTAATATTTTTAACTCTTTCAGGTTGTACGGTAGTCCTTGCGTTCCAAAGACTTGACTGATAGAGATGAAACGATATAGCTAAGCAAAGATGCAGGTCGCTGTTAAAACGTAACATTCTTCGGACAATCCTCGAATGCAGCCAATGGCCCAAGAATTGCTTGCATGAGAAGATCTTTGGAAAGAAAAATGGGGTTTTGCCTACATGGCTTACATAAAGTGGATTTGCGTAAAAAGACCGTGTCAGGTACTACGTTCCTTGAAGGAATTAACAAAAACACAAAGCATAAATGTTTATATCTTATTATCCCCCCCCCCCCTCCAAAAAAAATTTAAGATTTAGTTCACTTAATCGTATTATCACTTTTTAAGATTTTATAATATTTAATAAATTTAAAATTCGAATCTTAATATTTATAATTTCTTTTCATTTAATTAATCTACGATTTTATAAATAAGAATTTAATTAAATCCAAACTACAAGAAAAAGCCTTTTAATTGAAAAAAAACAAAGCAAAAGGAGTATTTAATCATATACCAATTGAATTTAACGGCAAAGAAGCTTAAATTAAAAAAACTTCATTGTTTCAATTTGAATTCAAATTCATGCTTTAGTCAAAATTGTCTCTTAATTTAATCATACCAATCTAAATAAAGTTGATTGCAAAGATGCTTTATTAATTGGTAAATAAAAATATAAAATAGTTGAAAATGGATATGATCCGTTCTTCATGCCAAAAAATTTTCAAAATTAAAAGAAAATAAAATTAGAATAAATTCTACCATAACCCTTCAATTTTGAGCAAAATTCAACCTAAGTCCATTAATATAAAAATGGACACTCCCACCTAAGTTTTTCAATTTAATATATCAAATTGATCCTTTGTTTAGTGAACTATTAGAAAATCACTCTAAATTTTTTTTTAAAAGATTAACACGATCAATAATTAACTTAAAAAAAATTAACTCTTAAAAGTTTTAGGAAAAAAAATCGTCGTTACCAATTATGCTTTATAACCATAACTTTGAAAAGTTTTAGGTATGACATTTATCTTTGATATTATTAAACTAGGTACAATATTTATCTTCGATACTCTTAGATTCAAGATTTACACTTTTCTTGAGTGTCTTCTTATCTTATCTTTAAAAATATCTTATTTTATAGTAAATCCATTAACAATCTCTTTTAAAGACCATTTTACCCTCAAGAATCAAGATCCTCATATAGAGTTGATAATTCAAAATTAATAATTTGCATATACATGTTATGTTTTGTGTTTTTTCTTGCGTTGATCGTGTGAATATAAACACAACATAATTATTAAATTTGTCAAAATTCGAAACATGAATACAATACGTGAGTTAAAAATTTCATGTTATCCATATTATAATGTATTGTATCCTATTTATCATACCATTTTTTATGTTATTAATTGAGTCGTATTACTTCTTATTTCATATCATATCCAAAATTATAAAATCTAATTTTAGTTAGTTAATGTTGATGTATTTTTGAAACTACCTAGTTTTTGTTAAAAGACTCAAGTATTTCTTATCTGTATCGTATTTATGTATTTTGCTGTATCACAATTATATTTAATATATTTTATATTTATATAAAATTTGATATATTAATATTTCTTATTATATTCATTTTGAAACATTCGTATACTTATATTGTATTCGTATTATACTTTTGTGTTGTCTCATATTTTATTTTTTTAATTATTTTTATATTGTATTCATATAATGTTTAATGTCGACAAGTATAAATTTTGAATCCGAGTGTCCGTTTTTCATATTAAATTTATTAATGAACTGAGGTTCAAATTTGCTTAAATTAGAAGGACTTCGATGCAATTTAACCATGATTTTGATATTATAATATAATCTGCTCAGTCTAACCGACAACCTGGAGATTGCAACTAAAGAGCTGGAGTGTAGCCTAGTTACAAACCATAAAAACGCATAAGTGTAAGTGTAACGACGTCGTTTCGACCACATTCCAAAAGTATTTTGTTTTTGTCTTATAACTCATCATCTAATCCCCATCTCGGTCGTGCATTCACGCACCACTTAATTATCTCCAAATATGCGAAACACCTAACGATTGGCATAAATATTCCAGTCTCCTTTCCTTAGCGCGTGAAAACCAACTGGGAACCTTCTTCATCAGCATTTCATTAAAAAAGAAAAGAAAAGACTATCGTTATATTTATCTTGATTTAAATAGCGAGGGAATTCAATCGAATAAAAAGGAGTTCCAATACTATTTTTTCGACAGATCTTTCAGCTCAAAATTAAAAACCCTAATTTCTTGATTTTTTTTTCCCTCAAACCAAAAAATGGGATTATGGGAAGCTTTTCTCAATTGGCTTCGAAGGTAAGTTCTCTTCCTTGTTTGGTTACCGAGAAAACAAAAGCAAAGAATTTAAGAAATATTGAAATTTTTGTTATTATTATTATTTTTTCTTTGCATTTTAAAGTTGTAATCGAACTGAGGCTAATGTTTTACGAGAAAAAAAAAGGAACAGATTCTTTATATTCGTTTTGCACTTAATTGGTTCATCCTGCTTTTCCGGAAAGCTTTCATTTTTGTTGTTGTAACTTTCTTGAAACTAGAAGGAAAAAAAAGACATTTCCTTACCAACTTATTTTATTACTTATTTCACGTTTCGATTTTGAAATTTATTAATTTGATAGTTGAAAGTTGGATTAAGTATATAAATGTCTGGAATCAGTGCCTTGAGGTTGTGGAAAGTATATTGTTTTTTTAATGTTTATTGGATTTTCTTCCCTTTTTATGGGGCTGTGTTTCTATTCCAAGAAAATACAGATCCAGACATATGTATATAAAAGAGCTAGCAATGCGATAATTGCTGGTTAAGAAATTTGTAAAATTAAAACAGCCAGTGTTGATGTCTGTGATCGAAGACCATATTTGAAGTGACTGTTTTGATGGTAATTGTTTGCTGGGCACTTAGATTGAGTCTCAACATGGTTGACTAGATAGTTAATGGATTATTTATGAACTACTCTGTCGAAGTGGCCGATTTTGGTAATGTCTAAAAGATAGCGGGAGAAGATGTTTTTCTCATCTATGCTCGAGATGCTCAGGCGCGTTTTTATACTCGGAGTTCCGTTTATGCGGCTTTGTGGGTGTTTTTAAGCAAATTATGTCAATTATTGTGTTGCAACTGGGAAAGTGATGGTTGAAGCCAGTAGAAACCATGACAGTTATGAGTAATAAGGTTGTCTTGCTGGAGCACTCGAGATAAGGATGTCTTGTTAGATTGAGTCTAAACATTTCTGCCTAGATAGTTCATAGATTGTTTGTTAACTATGTTGAAGTGTCCGATTTCAGTAACTTCTAAAAGATAGCGAGGAGAAGATGTTTTTCTTATCTATGCTCAAGTGCTTAGGGTGCGTTTTTATGCTCAGTGTTATGCTTATGTAGCTTTGTGGACGTATTTAAGCAAATTACATGAATTATTGCGCGAAGTTGGGTTTCTTTAGTGTTGCAGTTGGGAAAGTGATAGTTGCTGCCGCTGGAATCCACAATAGTTACAGGGAAGTGAGAGTAATTAGGTTGTCTTGCTGGAGCACTCAAGATAAGGATGTCTCGTTACAGTGGGATCATCTAAATGGTGACCATAGTGTTATGGTAGCAATGGGGTTAATGAGGGAGGTGCTGATTTGGCCAATGCTCAATTTGGAGAATTTAGATAAGTGACAGGGTTATTGTTGACTAGTCTTGATCACGGTCTAGTTTTCGAAGTTCTTCTATGTATTTAGAGGATCGTACCTCTATACTTGTTTCCAAATATGTATTGAATAGGGTGTTAGGAAAAATGAAGACTCGAAGTAACATCGGATTTAGTTGCTTTTCATTACTTTTTATGTATATCATGCAATGTCTTGATGATGTTTAAAATTTGACCTTTTTTTTTCCATACATATTAATACCTTCTATTTGGATTAAGTTTCGGCATACTGATTCTTATTTTCTTTCTCCACCTTGTAGTCTGTTTTTCAAGCAAGAAATGGAGTTATCTTTAATAGGCCTCCAGAATGCTGGAAAAACATCCTTAGTTAATGTCATTGCGGTAAGTTTATTTGCACGAAAGTTACAATAATGTTTTGTTTGCTATCATCATATCTCTTTAGACTTGATCCTGACATCTCGACTTCCTTTTTTACATCTTGTTTCAAGAGTGGTGGATATAGTGAAGATATGATACCTACGGTAAGTCCTATGGCAAAGACCCAATAATGACAATTGTTCTCGAGAATGTCATTTGCATGCAACAAGTTTTTGTTTTGGTGGTTTTTTGTTCCTTGTAATTTTCATGACATCTCTTCTGTGTGCAGGTTGGGTTTAATATGAGGAAGGTAACTAAGGGAAATGTCACAATAAAGTTATGGGATCTTGGGGGTCAACCAAGGTTTCGGAGTATGTGGGAGAGATACTGCCGCGCTGTTTCAGCTATTGTGTATGCCGTTCGTACTTTTTAGCTATTGTATTTCTCATTATAGGATGACATCGGACATGGTAAATCGTTTAATGTTTCTTCGATATGCGTGTCTTTAATTACAAGAAGTCATTTTCCTGTATCAAAATTATCATTGTTGTGAGAATACTGGTTCAAATGCAAAGGGTATTAGACTCTATTTTGCTAGAAACAAAAGCCATTTGTTTTGTTTTCCGAAGATATCGGTCTTCCATGGATAGTTTTCTGCTGGAAATTACAAGGAAGAAAGTTCCTTTTCTGTCGTATTGCTGGTCTTGAACTGTGTTTATTTTCTCGTACCTCTTTTGCTCTCTCCATGCTGCAGTGCTGTAGCCATCTGCATTTGTGGTCATTCAAGTTCCTTTAATGTATATGAAACAACTTTACCTATATCCTCTTAGTGATATATGTGGACTTATGTTCTATCTTTGGGTTAACCATGTTAAAGTAGAAGTACGAGTGAATTTTTAGGTAAAAAAGGGGAAAGTGGAAATTTGCCGTCATGTATGTGCTACAGTTGTAAATATATGAACGTATCTGAATATCTAATTGAAGGCAATAAGAAGTTGGGAAAGAATCTCTATAAATTTTGGTTCATTAGCAAGCTTATATCTAGCATGCCCTAAACACAGGTTGGGGATATGATTTCGATCTTTACTTTCTGTAAATTTACAAATTGGCATCCCTACCAACCCCATCCCGCCAATTGTAAGACTTGGCATATTAATAATGTAAGTGGCATAAGTTGACATATGCTATCTGCCATATGGAAGATGCATTTATTATTACCTTCTTCGTGTAGGCAATTTTTCATCAGCATGCTGTCTTACATATTGATGATCAACTAGATCTTACTTCGATTTTCTGCATTCTACAGATATGTCGTGGATGCTGCGGATTATGATAACTTATCTGTCTCGAGAAGAGAACTCCATGACCTGTTAAGTAAATCCTCACTCAATGGTATTCCCCTGCTGGTACTTGGAAACAAGGTCGACAAAACAGAAGCTTTGTCTAAGGAGGATTTGACAGAGCAAATGTAAGTGAAGAGTTAAAAACTAAATCTTAATTAGCCTGACATAACCACAGGTTGTTGGTTGTCAAAATTATTGTCCGTAACAGCTGTTATTTTTTTCCCCCGTAAATCTAGATACAACCACATTTAAGTTATTGATTACTGCATATAGGGGTGTAAAAGATACATTTATGCTCACAAGCTACTCAGGTTCAGCTCGAAAAAAACCCCAATTCAACTTGGTTATTGTCGAATTGAGCTTAAGCTCAAGCAGCTCGAGCTATCGAACGAGCTTTGAGTTCAGCTCGGCTCGATTACAACCCTACTGCATACTTAAGGTAATTTTTGATTGATTGTTTCTGGTGCTGCGCTGATGCAGGGGGCTCAAATCTATTACAGATAGAGAAGTTTGCTGCTTTATGATCTCATGCAAGAACTCAACCAACATTGATACGGTGATTGATTGGCTCGTCAAGCATTCAAAGTCAAAGAACTGAAGTATCAAACTTCACTTTCTTGTCAGTCTGTTTTTCTAACAGGGTTTTGTTTATGTCTGACACCCTTGTCTTAATTTTCCAACCTGGCTTGAATTCATAAAATTATTATTATAATATTGTTTGGTGGGTGAGTCTGGGCGTAAATTTGTTTGATCCTTTTATACGTACAGATATTGCGTTGTAAACATGGTAAATGTGTTTGGTTTTTGAATCAAATAAAGGTTTTGCTGCATTTTATTAGTTCCTTGTTTTTTTAAATAAGCTTTTATCCAAATAAGTTATTACTCTTTAATTTGTATTGGAATAGGGACTTATTTTAAATGAACTGTTGATTTATATTAAGATTTTTTTAGGTATAATTTAAATGTTAAGGATTTTATTTAGATGCAAATTAAAAATTAAAGTGTTATTTAGATGTAAATTGCAAATTAAATATTAGGGGTTTATTTAGGTGTAATGAAAGTATGGACTATTATCATGTGTATTGATAATTTTACAAGCGAGGTTAAAAAATTATTATACGTTCTTATTATATATATAAATAAATAAATAAATAAATAATGTGACAATTTTTTAATTTTCATTGTGAAGTTAAAAAATTTTTATTTTAAAATTATAATACTTTCTTTAGATAAAGTGTTACAGTTTTTTATTATTTAAAAGGTAATATTTTGTTAAGCAAGCTATAATCCAAGAAGAATGTTCAAAGAAAGAAACATGATATATTGGAGTGAATGAATTTAATTTCAAGTGTTGCAAAAAAAAATTCGAGTAATTCTTTCTCTAATTCTCTTCATTTCTTTTATAAAATTTATGAAAAAAAAATAAATGTTAATTTTAGATAATACCAAACATGAAAAAATAATTAAAATATAAAATAAAATATATTAAAAATGTTAATATTCATATAACATTAATACATTAATGTATCAAAATTTATATAATATAAAATTTTAATTTATTAAAATTTATATAAATAAATAATATTTTAAATATGAATATAAAATAAAAATAAAAATATTATATAAATAAATAGTATTAAAAAAATTTAATCGGATGAACTAATTAAACCAGCTTAATTGAGGACAAGTGTCCTATTAAGTCCATCGTGTACAAAAGAATTGGGACTTAAAGAAATCGATAGAAAACAATTTTAACCAATAAATTATTCGATTAAACTAGTTAAAAGAATTTTAGTTTTTTAATTAAAATTATTTTATAATGGTAAGGTTGAAATTATATTATTATAACAAATACATATACTGATTACAAAATTTAATATCTATTTAAGGGGCCCGCTAATGATGCCTATAAACATTTTTTAATCGCATAAAATTTTATATTAAATTAATTATTTTAAAAAATTAAAAATAATATAATAATATATATTTTTTATTTTAGGAAAGTTGAAACCACATACATATTATTTAATTTACTTTTGGTTAATAATCCAATTCACTTAAGCTAATCCATTGAAATTGAACCGATGATCTGGAAATAATATCCGTTTGATCTCCGGTCTGCTTATTTATTCATCGGGAATAAAAAAACAATTAAAAGACCGGTCTTCGGTTGGGAGACTTCATTTGGACCCTAGTCTTTACTCTTCCCAAATACCCTTGCCTTGACCATCGGACCGGTCGATTCCGCCGGAAATCCATGTAAATTAACTGAAGAGAGAGAGAACTAAAAAACAAATTCATATACATATATATATATATATTTAATTTTCTTCTGTTTTCCGGTCATCCAAAGGGACCATCAACTCCTCAGAAAGTAACCAGTA
>JBBYHM010000002.1:6408356-6428688 GCA_038381775.1 Adansonia rubrostipa | reverse complement strand
TGAAATAATAAAACATATGTCCAGTCTTGGCCCACTTTGAATTAGCCGAGTGGGCTGCCACAAGTCTACCTTAAAGTACCCATAAGGATTTAGTGAGCTTGGTTTTTGATTTAACATATATAAAGAGGCCTGCTAAGACCATGTTACCTCAACTCTCGTGAGTTCTTTAGTAATGTTTTCTTTTGGAACTAATATTATATATATTGGAGTTGAAATTTTAGACTTTACGAGTTATAATAAATCATTGTCTAATGTCTATATGAATATTTATCATATGAATATATATATATATTTTTTAGTACGAAGAGTGTCGTAGTTTGGTGATCGAGAAAAGAATTGCAGATACTAAAATTCAAATTTTAGATTTATTAGATGTAATATTATCTTGCTATCGTTAAAAGGCGATTACATAAACCTATTGAATTACATTTTTGGTTCATTATTGTCATATAATTGTGTTTTATTGTGTTTGGTGGCATTTTTGGGCTCTTAGAATGTAGCACTTGATAAATGAAGATGCCATTAGACAATTATTTATGACAACAACCACTCCATTGAAACCACACCAAATGAAAAGACACAGACAAACACTGTCACCCACCACATCGAAACTTAAACTGTGATAAAAAAAAGAAAGCATTGACTCAAATCAATAAGGTCCCATATAAAAACCTCCAACTGCGAATGACCCAAAAAAAGATTTTTCAATCTTCTTTCCCCAACAGAGTAAGAAGCAATGCCTTGTAATCCCCTGAGGTGTCCTTAGCGACAGCTTGATCAAGTGGCACACTGTTTCTCTTGTAGTAAAGCTCTTTGATTTCTTTCAGGTCCTTTTCGGCCCTTGTAACGATCACTCTGGTAAGAGCATCCTCGTCAGTTCCGATTCTTCTGATCGAATTGCGCAAAACCTACATCAGACAACTCCGAATTTGAGTCTATATATATAGAGATTATGTTGATGAAAAAGGGTTATAAAATTGGTATTAGGATCGGTAGACTTAAAACCTTTTCGAAGTACTGTTTCGGGTCATTGAGGCATCGAACTGCAGTACGGAGTGCCACCGCGAATTCATCACCCGAATCACATATCAAATTCTGGAGAAAACAGGAAAGAAAAGGTTAGTTGAGAATATAGTTTGACATGAAAATGGCTTGTTATTTTAAGCTATTGAAGCTTTTTGATACCTTAGAAATGGAAGTTCCATGATCATCTCTGTAACAATTGAAAGTTGCCAGGAGTTGCAACTTGCTTCTTGTACTAAGGATCCTGATAACTTCTTCATGGTTGAATTCCTTGTCTTTGACAGCTTCATGGAGGATTTTGGCTTCGGATTTTGCTAGTCTGGTATTCATCTCCTCACCATCATATCTAAATGCAGTCACCAAAGCGACTAAGAGCTGTAACAACAATTGAAACTATTAAGTAATTGCTTGATCCCTAAGTTATTCATTCATCAAGCCTAAAATGAAAGACAAAGAGAAATATAATATGACCGATTCCGGACATGCCTTTCGTGTGTCTCCCTTGGTATGAGCAGCAACATCTTCCTCGAGGGAATGCTTGTATCGAGCCTGATAAGCTCGTCTGACGGCCAAAAGCTCTTCGGGTGATCTGGTGCAGGAAATTTCAACGATCACATGGTGATCGGGGCTCGTTTTCCTTATGGCCACGTTAGCTAACACGGCATCTCGATCTGCTGGATCCAATATCCAACGATACACTGCTCTCTATATTTCGAAAATAATAAACCTTAATTACTATCAGAAAAAAAAAAAAAAAAAACTGATTATTTATAATATTAAAGAATCAAAATATAGACAGTGGTGATTATGCTGTCATTGTTTAACCTCAAAATCACCAGAAAGCTCGGATTCAAGACGCTTGATGAGATCTTCCTGGTAAAGTTCTTCATAAGCTAGCCTGATTTGCTTTCTTTGAGCTGCATTTCTATGACCCAGAATCGAAATTATTGCCTTTTCATCTGTCCCCCATCCTATCAAAGTTACAAAACGGAAAACAAAAATGTAAAATCATAATTTTTCCAAGGATTATTCATTATGAATATAATCTGCCTTTGCATAGTAACAAAACCAACTTTACTTTTTTTAATATAAAGTTGGATTATAGGAAAATAAATGATCAGTTCATAATAAAAAAAAAATGTCAACTGAACTACTAAATTAAAGGACTAAAATTTATTATAAAAATTTGAAAGTATAATAACCTTTGCAAGCCTTTCTAAGAGCTTCTGCATCTTCAATAAATGAAACCTGGTTAGGAACATCAATGGTGGCCATTTTTTTTTCCTGAGACAATTCCCTCTTATCTCTAGAGATTATCAATGAATTTTACAGGAGACTTGCTTGAGACTCTTATTTATAGTACTAGGTTCCTCACAACACTCTATGTTGCTTAAACTCGAGAGTCAATATCATATACGAGTATATATATAATATATGCACACTTATATTTTTTAAATTTTTTTAAAAATTTAAAAAATCATAATTTCATACTTTATGTTCGGATATATATTATATACAAGTATCGACATGAACACCCTAAAAGAATAATATAAAGAAATATAATAGAGTTGAACTTAACGCCTTGAAAATATATCTTCTGGACTTTTGGTTAGTAGATAAAATAAAATGAGTTTGATCTTTCTTTAGTTGGCCTAAAGAGTCAGGTGTTGGGGTTTCTTAGGATGAAAATGAAATACATACATATATATATATATATATGTTTTGATTTTGACATAATTATAAAGTAAATGCTGAGTTAATTTAGCTTATTTTAGTGCATAGATATTTATGATCTTCCAGTTTATGCTAAGCTGTACCTTAATATATGTTAAAAACAATTTCTATACGCTGGTAAAGCATGATTTTCTGAGGATTAATCTGTTGTGAGTAACGGATGCTTCCGTTTCAAAGAATAATATCAATTCTGATTTTATATTATTCAAATTTTTATTTTTGTTAAAATATTTATATTCGATATATATACATATTTGAACATAAATGCAAAATTAAAATTTTTTAAATATATAAAAAAATTTTAAAAAAATTAAATATTAAAATATCAAATTATATTTATATTTCACACTTACTCTAATTTAAATAATATTGCTCTAACCATACAATTCATGTCACTGTAACTTTATAATTTTTAGTAATAATGGCAACTTGGTAAGAGTAGTAAATTATCTGCCTTCCTTTATAAGCTTACCTCAAGCGGTAGGAAAATGGAAGGACAAGAAATTGTAACATCAAAGTAGACCCATAATTTATGCATTTATATTATATTTAAATATTTTATTATATTATAATTATATTTAAAATATTTTATATTTATATAAATTTTGATATATTAATAATTTATATTATAAAATTTTTAGATATATATTTATATTATATTTTTATTAATTTATATATATTATATTTATATAATCATATTTAAATTATGGATCTATATTAAAATTATAGTACTTTCTTTTTTGTACTATAAATCGAAAAAAAAAAGGGCTACTTTTGTTACTGACCCTGTTAGAACAAACACGTAAGCATTAATTCATTAAATAGAATTGGTGCATATATAATCTCTATGAAAGGCCACCCATTAAGTGTAGGACAATTATTGTATGAAAAATTAGGTGATATAAAGTGGGAATCACATAGGAAAATTTGAGTTTTGAAATCATATTACAAACTTCATCTAAAATTAATCACTAGTAAGTGAGATAATTCAACTTAAATATAAAATTACAAATAATTGAAGATGTTTAAAAAACTACACTAGAAGTTAAATTAGTGGGACTTTCGAGTTATTTCTATTAAAATCGATTCTATAAGATGGTTTAGTTTTAAATTTTTTAAATAATAAATAAGTAATTCTAACATTAATCAAGTATTAAATATAGTAAAAACTTAATAAATATATATATAATTTTTAATATAAATCCAATAGATTAAAATTTTAAATCTTATTATATAAAATATTTTTTTTAAAAAATAGTAAAACTAGCCTTAAACCGGATTTTTTTAGATGTTTACTTGTTCAACCATTTTTCATCGGTTCTCAAAATTTTTAATTCTGTAACATATAATTCACTGAACTAAACATTATTTTTTAATTTGACCGATTGATTTGATCCAATTTTTTTAGAACTATCCCTAAAATAAAACCAATTTGAGGTTACATTATTTTAAACATAAACTTCTTGCATCTGTTAAACAATAGTTGTAAAGAAATCAAGTGGAGGCTTATCACAACATTTGATGTTACCTCTTCTTTTAATTTAGCTATAGAAAGATTCCCATTGTACTTGAAGTAGTCTTTTTGATATGCTTTTTCCCTATTAATCAATCTAATAAATGTTTGCCTATATTACTAACTTTTGATCTGTCATTAATGTTAGGTGAACTAAATAACCTAATTCTTTTATCAGATTCCCCTTTTTCCAGCTACTTTTTTCTCCCTGAAAATTGATCAGCTTTCTGAGTTTCTCTTTACTCATTTTTGGCAAAATTTTCTAAATCAAATACCTAAAACACTAATCAGAAAAATTACATCTGTTTACAGCTTGGACTTTTTTCTTCTATTAAATAAAAAGATAGATGGATACAAGAAATTCAATATATAAAAGAAAGGAGAGTGGATCTAAAATCCAAGAAAAATTGACATATGAAGCTACTTGTCGGTATATATGGACAAGAAAGCAAAAACGATGTGCCAAGTACAAAATGTGGTGTTGGTGACATCAAAAGGAAATTTCCTACAATACCTATACTTTACTAATATGCTTATTTGAAGATCGGATAGTTCGTTTAATTTTATAAGTTTAGTCGATATTGAATTGGATTTGAATATAAGATTTCATGTATTAAATCAAGTTTTTTCATCTAACAAAAGTAATTTTTATTTAATTTTAATTATAAAATATATAGATAATTTATACATATTATAATTTTTTTTAAAACATTAAAACGACCCTTATGGGCCAACTTAATCAATGAACAAGTTTAACTATGAATTTTCATTTCATTATTGGGATATAAAGAATTAGGACTAATTAATTTATCGCATCAATATTTATATAACGGTATTAGTCCATTGGAGTAACTCGATTGACAAAAAACATTTTTTGTAATTTTTTTCCTTTGAATAACATATTATTAAAATGAATATAGCTCAGGAATTAATTTACATATTAACTCTAGATTATATGATAACTCCCTCATTGCGTGGATTTTATCTCTCTTATCTCAAGATCTAATTAATTCGAAATATTAACAATCGTACGATCTATTGATAAAGTACTGAATTCGCCAAAGTGTTATTACAAGGGAAAAATCCAAGTTTTAACAAATGCATGTTTATACGAATGAAACTGCAAACAAACAACAATGCGTAGCAGAAATGAAAGATTTAAGTACCTTTACAAGCTTTATAAAGGGTTTCAGCATCTTCAACAGCAGAAGGGTGGTCAGGAGCAATGAGGGTCGCCATTAACATTAAAAGCAAAGCTTATAGCAATTAGGGTTTCGGGAAAAAAAATTAATGTGATGAAAGCTTTGCTCTTCCTAACTTCCTATTTATAATAACAACAAAAATTCCATAGATAATTAAAAACCCAATGTTGAAGTTACCGCCAACTCACGTCTATCATGCTTTTTTTCTCTTTTGAAAATTAAAAAATAAATGAAAAAGAAAAAATAAAAAATAAAAAAGCTAAAGGGAAACGTTTGCTTTGTTTCAATTAATTCAGTTTCATTAATCATTATTTTGGTGCCATTGTCGTTTCTTGGTTGCATGGCTGCAAAGTGTGAAGAAATATAGGATTCTCTAGATTTTCCTTCACTTTCTCGACGTTTTCTCTTTATCTTTCCTGGTTGGCAAGGCATCACCCTTTAATCCTATCTCACAATATTTTTAAAATTTCTTATATAATATTATACGGATTTATACTTATGCATTAATGATGTATAAATCTATACATCTTCAATAAATCAATTATGTTATATCACTAAAATCAATTTATTTATGTTTATTTTTAAAACTTTAAATGATTTGGCTGAATCATATGATTCCTTGATATGCATAAAATATAAAACAGATTATTTTCATCTATTATTCTGTTTTAGTCTATTACGTTGTAAGATTTGCTATCTTTATCTTCATGTCCAAGGCCTATTAAAGTGATATTATAACATATTTACTCAGATACTTTATAATTTTATATTCAGGCTAAACCTTTCCATCTATAATCAATTAATTTTAGGTGAAATGTTTAACGAGATACAATAAAAATGTGACTTAGCAAAAGATAATTAATTTCTAATAAAGCCAAATAGCCAAAGAAACCAAAAATTTTTATCGTAGGAAACCGTCATAAAAAAGAATCAAAATATAAATTTTTGGATGTTAAACTAAAATTTTTACTACTTTTAATTTAAAAACTTAAAAATAAAAATATTCAAGATCCGGTGAAGAGCCGAGAGGGGCCGAGGCCTTGGCTTACCCCCTTGGCTACGCCCCTAAAAAAGTCATGTAATGTAAGGTTTTTAATTTTAATGATTAGAATTCAATTTTTAACAACATCAAATATAAAAATCCTAATGGGTTTATATATATATGGTAACAGTTATAGCTTGAGATAGACACCTAGAGTAAAATTGAAAGTGAAAAATTATAAAGAGAGGACAAAGTGAAGTAAGCTAGAAAGAAAAAGAAAAGGAAAAAACATATATTTGATTGGTCAAAGAATGTAGTTTTGTTGAGAAGTTAATCTGGCTTTCGTTAAGTTTATAATATTGTAATTTAAAGTTTGTGATGAATTTCTAATAATTGGTAAATGTAAATAGAAGGAGCGTTATCACCTACGATTCTGTAATTTTATTTTGTTGGATCGCATCGACAAATATCAACGACTTACTTTTAACTGCGACGCGGTCATGTGGGTTTGTCTCAAAGCGTTTTTGCATGGATCTTTGATTTACATTGGTACAACTAAATGTAATTATAGGATTATAGTATAAAGAACTGATTATATGTTTCTTATCATAAATAGACAAATAATAACGTGTATGTCTTTTTAGTTATAATTATACATAAAATCAAATTATAAAACCCAAAAATTAAAAATATTTACAATTTAATTTGAGAGGGTCAATTTAAATTATAATCTATAATATATAACATGAAATACAAAAGTAAAATTTATATTAGAAATTAAGTTGTGCGGGTGGTCACAAGCGGGGACTCCATGGCCCAATGGATAAGGCGCTGGTCTACGGAACCAGAGATTCTGGGTTCGATCCCCAGTGGAGTCGATCAAATTTTTTCTTCCGGGCCAAACTGGAAACCAGCATCAGCCGTAACGTAACCTGGCCCATTTTTTGAAGTTCCAGCCTTTAGTCTGCTGTATTCGGCGAAACCAAACTCTATATTTTTTTTGTACTTCTTGTAACTTAGAAAAAACAAAGACATAACCAAAATATTAACTGGTTTTATGAATTAATAATATTGAAGAATCAGAAGTAATAATTTAAATAATTATATTTGTTTTCTGTTTGAATTCATATATAAATGAAATAACTTTTTGCTATTTTACTTTTAAAACTACTAAAAAGTTTTAATTAATTATCTTAAATGATTGAAAAAATAAGAACTTATTAATGATTCCTTTCAAAAAAGACTTTTATAAGTAAATTAATTAATAATAAATACCTCAAATTTATTACATATATATATATATATTTCATAAAAAAACTAAAAACTACTTTTATACATGTAAATAGGGGTGAGCATTATCGATTTGAATTGAATCGATCGAATTAGATTAATTTTGTTCTGTTTATTCGGTTTTTGTATTAATTGATTTTGAAAATGAGTTTATTTGGTTAGTTCTATCTATTGTTAGTTTTCAAAATTTATAACCAAATGAACCAAACAAACCAACCTTTTTATTTTATTTTTTTATTACATTTTATATATAATATAAATAAAATAATTTATATAATAATTTAAATTATTTATATTTTATATTATTTTTTTATAATAATTTAAATAATTTATATTTTAAAATCTTGAAATTTATTAAACCGTCCAAACCGGTCAACTTAAGTTGGGGTTGATTATTATGATTTTAAATTTTTTTTTGATTGATTTGATCAATGTTAAAATTTTATTTGATTTAATCAATCTTAAAAAATTTTAAATCGAACCAATCGAATAATCACCGTTAATGTGCAAAAGATCCAAAAGTTCCCCAAATCATATTTCTTGAGAAGCCCCATAGCCAATAGCCAAAACAAAAGAAATACTAATTGGTGTCTACTCATGACCTAGATTTGATGACTTCAAACACATTATAAAAATATGGTAATGAAAAGAATATAATAAATACAGTATGTGTAATAGATATAAAAAATAATGTAATAAATATGAAATATTTAAACATAATTAATAAAACGTTTTTAATATATGTAACATATTTGTACTTAAAAATTTGACATGTTTAATAATTCATGTCGAATTCGATAATATGTTATTGATACAAGAAAATACAAAAAGAAAGTATACTACGTACATGCATATATATATATATATACATGCATATATATATATGCACAAATCATTATCGAATAGATCTTTACTCAAAATAGAACATAATCCTAAAAAAATTGAATAAAAATATGAAAAAACTCATTTAGGAAAGAGAATGACGTCATGATTTGACTTGAATTGATTACCAAGGGGGCTAAGATAGGTAACTTTCAATTTAGAGCTCTCCAATCTCATGGATTGCATTTAATTCATCAAAAAGATTTTAATTTGAGCTTTTAAATAAAATCTTATGATTTAATCACTCAGATATCCTTTAGACTAACAAGTGTTTCCAAATTAGCTAATACATTTGATAAAATTTTAATTAACATATTATTTAAAAAGTATTTGTTTTTGAAAATGACAATTCTCACTGAATTAATTAAAAAAATGAATTAATTGCAAAACTCTCTTATAAATATCATATATAAGCTAGTACAGAGTGATTATATTTATCCGTTCAACTTTGAGGATCTATCTAATATATAAAAGAGTTTAAATAAAAATATTAGATAAAAAATAAACCTGGATAAAAAAAATAAAGCTTGTTTAAAAGATTGGTTGTACTTTGGCTCCAAATTCAAGGCTCGAGTCTTATCTATTTTTTAATTATATAATATATTATTTTTATATCTAAATGTATAACGTAATTTATATCATATAAAGAATAAATATATAATATTATAATATAAACATAAAAATATATTAAGTTATCTTTATTTTAAAACTTAATAAAAAATTATTAAATTATTAAAAATTAAATTAAAAATTTTAAAAATTTAAAAAATATAATATTATCTGATTTAAACGGACGTAAATTACCTATTTTGAAATAAAGGCAAGTTTAAAAAAAATTTAACATTTATATTTTAATTTCAATAAATACATATAATGTAGCAATCATACTTAAAGTTGGATTAAGCTTAGCATTGTCCGTCTCATGAACGCCTAAAGAAGTGACCGAGTAGTGAATACCATTTAAGACTTAAATAAAAAAAAAAAAATTATAGTGTGTTAGATGCAAAGATGTTGAACAAAAGAGGGTGCAAATGCAATTTAACCGAAAAACTGAACTGAAAATGCAAATGGTATCGAAATGTAATGAAAGCTGCCCAATAACGACCCAGCAATAGATTGGCTCATTCCTAACCACATATTTAGATACTGCTCTTCACACGTGTCATCTTCTCAGCCAATCACCTCACACGTCACGTGAATTGGGTCCCACTTTGTCTATAATTTTTTTCCCTTTCAGTCTCTGTTTACTGTTACTCCCTTCGCCTTTCATTGCTTTATTTTCTCACTCCTCTGTTTATCCCCAAAAAAATGATAAATTAAAGGAAGTAATTTTATTTATAATTCTAAGGGCATGCGTTATTTGTTCGTGTTTTAGTTTCTTATTATTTTTTTTATATTAAATTTTTGGTGGAATTGGCGATGTGTGGAGTAATTTTAGCACGTGCTTTTGAATTGGGATTTGGGATTGGATTTGTGATTAGCTGCGGGTTTCGTTAGAGATGTTTGATTGGAACGACGAAGAGGTAATTAGATCTAACCCTTTTTTTTTCTTATAATTATTTTTTAATTATTTTTCGGTATTTTGTTAGTCAATTTCATTTTATTTTAATTTATCTTGTTTATTTTTTGTATTAACATAAATTCACTAGGAAGAAATTGAACTGAAAGGAAAAATATTCACTTAAGATTATGTCGAAATCATTACTTAAGGAAACTTGTTAAACTTTTACCATTTTCTATATTGAATTAGTTTCATTTTGCAATGCATGGTTGAAGGAGATGCAATAATACTAAGGGTCTGAGGAGTTTCTTACTTAAAAATGCAATCTTTTTTTTTTTTTTTTTCTTGCTTGAGTTGAAAGTAACTTGGATTTAGGTAAAGAAAGAGTTTCAATAATTAACATAGGACTGAGGTTAATTTTAGAGATCTTGGAAAGTGAACTTTGATAAGCTGTACTAGAGTTGAGGAATCCTTAGAACAGTTTTAAGTCTTGATCTAACGATGTTTTTCTGGCGTTAGCATAGAGGCTTGGTCTTTATGGGGGTATTTAAAACAATTCATTATAGAGAATCTATCTCTTTTAGGGATTAGAAAGCCTGAAAGTTGAGAACCAACGAGGCTTAAGCTAGTAAGAAAATGGTTTTTGTTTCTAGAAGAGCAATATTTTCTGGTTCTATAGCATCTTGTTAACTTACGTGAAAATGGAAAAACTAAATGAAGTAAAGAACAGTATGAATGAATAATATTATGATTGGTATTTGGAAGATTTAAGAAGCTGGTGGAAGGGGGGAGGGGGCAGAGTATTCTGTGTAAGGGTAGGAGTTTCATTCTAAAGTTCATGAACTAATCTAATTCTTGCAGATAGAATATCGAAATAGAGATTGAAAAGAGGAAAAAAAAAAAACTTGAAATTTAAAATTCCTAGAACAACGTAGAGAAATAAACTGATGGGTGTTTCTTGTATTAGATGCTATCTCAGCAGGTGGAATTGGAAACCGTCTTGAAATAATTCAAAATTGTGAAGCAGTCATTGGATACAAGAGAACCTGTGCTTAATCAGAGACTCAAACCTACATAAAATCACTTCATTAGCTAGATCTGGAAAAAGTTATTCTTTAGGTCCAGCCTAGGATTTTAAAGCAGAAGGGCTAGGGTTTATAGTGTCATTAAGGTGTGCAAATGCTTGGTTTGATGTGTTAGAAAAAGAAAAACATTTAAAAAGGTGATTAATCTAATTTTTAAGGATGAGGATAGTAGTACAGTGCCATCTCAAGAGACTTTCGAAAATTTTTATATTTAAAGCTCTCTGGCCCCTATGTACTAGAATCACTATTCTAATTGTAAAAGCAAGGGAGTCCTTAGTTAATAGATGTAATGATAGTTGGCATTCAAAATCTTTCTTGTAGCTGGAAAATAATTTGTTTATAAGAGTAGTTTTCCATTATGAACAATAGAGCTGTCCAAAGCGCTAAGGCAACGTGCACAACCCTCTAGACTGGTTCGACACATACTTAAGGGTGCCCGTATTGAACAGAGGTGGATAGAAGCTACTTGAGAGATAATTTTGAAGATTTATGTTTCTATTTTGTTATATTATATGTGTTAATTGTTTTTTACGTATATTCATGACATTTTATGTTATTTGTATTAATAGTATCTTACTTATTTTCCAAGTATTACAGCATTAGGGTTATATTTCGTAATTTGAGCATATTATTTGGTTTTAGCTTTAATTACCCATCTATTTTGGCTTCCAGTAGAACAGGAATACAACATATAAAGCTCGGAGTTTTTTTAGTCACGGAGATTTGAGTACTGAGGTTATGGTCTGGGAGATGTTGATTCTGAGAATTGACTATTGAGATTTAAGAGCTGAGATTTGGAGAATTTTCATTTAAAAATTCAGATTATTTCTTGAGTGTTTGTTTGAGAAACTTGTTCTACATCATGACAACTTGGTAGCAATGTCATGACAACTTATATGCGTAACTGAAATTTCCTGCCAACTTAATCATGAACACCGGGAAGGTTAATTTTATTGATGTTAACCCAGCCTTGGTTTTTATTGGATGGACTTATTAGATTGGTAACTATGCATACTTTTAGCAGTCCAAGGAAGTCTTCCCCTGTTTCTTTCTATAGCCTTCACCGTAACATTTGGGAGAGCTTGCATCTGTGTGCCCAAATCAGCGAACTACTTATTAGTAACTTGTTTTTGGACAGATATTCATTTCCTTGATATTTGGGTGCTGGCGAAGGTTGTGTAACCTTGTCTGCCGTTGCATGGGCAGTAGCATAGTAGGCTTGACAACAGTGGATGGTTAACATACGGCACAGCACTTGATCAAATAATTTTAACTCTTGATTGTAAATGGGACTGAATATAGCCTCTTAAAAGCAACAGTTTGCTTCGTGAATGTGTAATCTTCCCCTTACCTGCACTTTTGTGTTATCTATTGCTTATTATGTGAAAAAAGAATAACTAACAGATTTGAATTTGAAGACCTAATAGTGCCTGATACATTTGAGATGGTTGAGTTCACGTGCTTTTTCAAGAACTCCCAAAATATCATTAGCAAAAGAGAGCATATTTGTATGTAACCAAATAGGATATTTCAGAAACATCTACCATTTATCTTACAACTACCTGGCTACCTCCCTTTGCCAATGGAGTGTTTAAGTACGTTCTGGATAAATTTTCTGCGGTCTATAGTCTTACATTATACCTGGTGTGTTAATTTTAGAAGTTCATGAAAGATATAGTTAGGAAATCCACTATCTTCTTAATCAGTTACTTAAATGTCTTTTCTTTTTGAGCATCGCATGTCTTTTTTTTTTTCTAGTTGAAGGACTAACACATCTTGACCAGTACTTTTGTTTTCTACATCAATAAGCAATAGCTTCTAAGGTTGAATCTATTAGCTTGACATCCAACTAAGACAACAGTATTGTATTGTATTGTATTGTTTTGTTTGCTTATCAAAAGCAGTGTTATCTAAGGTTAAATTTGTGGGAAAGATCCTTTGAATTGTGATTCAAAGCAAATAATCACCAGCATTAGGTCCAATCAACGTAGAAACTATAAAACATTCTAGAGATCAAATACAATTTTGGAATAAAATCATGTTGAAGGAAGATTTATTGGATTTCAAGTGAATTCAAGACATTTGAACAAAAGGAAAGAAAATTAAGAGGCTTCATGGAATAAATGAGGCTACCACACAAGTTAACAAATAATGAACTTGATTGAGAAAAATGTTTGATCTTTTTGTTCATAATTTCCATTGGAGAAACCTAAACTATCCTTCTGGTATCTTAAGAGTTCTACTATCTTTTTGCTAAGGTGAAATTATCTTTAGCAGCAGTGATTGATTTTAGAAAGTACCAAAGAGCATAAAATTGATTTAATCAGGCATACTCATGGACCCATACACCAGAGAACAGAATTGCAGCTTTGCTATAGCTTTTCAACTGTTCTATTGTTACTTAAGTGTCATTGTTTTGATTGCTTAAATATATGATAATACCTTCTGGCATGTGGTATGGGCCCTTTTTGTTGTATTTTCAGCTCACAAATATAATATGGGGTGAGGCTGGTGAGACTGATGACCGTATTGTACCTTATCAAGAGGGAAGTGAAAACTGTCAGAGTAAGAAGGAATGGAGTCAAGAAACTGCAATCCTAAAGTCTACCGAGCAGAAGGCAACTGGGAATAAAGTTGATCTCCATGGAATAAATTTGGAGGGCAGTTCCAGTTTCAGTGCAAATGAAGGGATTTCCACCTCAGGATTTGGCATGGGCTTGTGGCCAGAGTTATCTTTATCTAATGCAGCAAAAACTGATCAGGATTCCATGGCTAGCGAAGTCTCTAACAATTTGGTTGAAGACACTAAGTGTAGTTCAAAAAATGGTGAGAATTAGTATTTGTTTTTTTCTTTATCCACATTCTCTTAACAGCACAGATGACTGAACTTAGTAAAGATACCGATATTTGTCAAATCTCAATGAAGGTAAAGAACAGGGTGATTTTGTTGACTACAGCTGGGCTAACATTGGAAGCTTTGATGATCTTGATCGAATTTTTAGGTAAAGCACAATTTATGCCTTTCTTGTAGCCTATGACAATCTAGTCTGGAAGATTGGTATTTGTGTAGTCAGGCAAGCAGTATTTGCTGTGATTCTGATTCATTTTGAACTCAGTCAGTAACTACAAGATAACTTTTGTCATTATGGAACAGCCTTTGGTGTCTTCACATAATAACCATTTATTTTTGTGGATTTTTAAATTTGAGTTATGGTGCTCCGACTCTTCATTTTGCTTGAAGACACCCTTGTCCAATGGTTATCAGGATATGGGTATGGGGATATTCCTCTAAAGACCCTCCAAATACATGGAAAACTTAGAACAAGTTGAACTCACTCATGTGGGATGCATATTAGTATCAAACAGTTACACTCGAGTTTGAGTAACATAGTACGTGAAACTTTCTACTTTCATTTACTGTAAGTTATAACTATTCTGTGTACCCTTAAGACTGGAACTAAAGAACCTGAAGATCCTGCAGAGCTGCACCAGTTTGGTCACTCCAGCTGTCCAAATATAATATTTATTTGTTATGTGTAGCAGTGTTCCAACCTAGTATATGGAAATCCTGTGAGGACTGAGAAGTCCAATATCCCCGCCCCCCTTCTGGGGAAAAAAGAGAAATCCAATCATAATGTTCCTTTCCTTTTTTTTCCTTTTATCATATGCAATGGCATCCATCTGACTCAATATTCTTACAAGTGATGATTTTGCAGCAATGATGACCCAATATTTGGCGATGTAAGTCTTGGTAGTGCTAATGAGTTATGGTCCTCTTCTAAAGAGGTAACAAACAGCCCTGGAAAATCCTTTCCTACAACTGTGGATTCTCCGAGCCTAGGGTTAGGAGCATTAAGGAGCACATCCGAGCATTTGCAAGTCGAAGGAGAATATAAGCGACAAGATAACCAGTCAGTTCCACTTAGTTATGGGAAAATCGATGGTTCCACATCTCATGGTCTGCATAATGTGGAATTTCCTGGAGAACAAAGTAAATCCATAATAGAGGAGCAGGTGTGAAATATCAAAATGCAGTATGATCATTCTTCGTTACTTATGCTTTTAACCAAACTGAAGTAATTATACAATTTCTATTTTCTCTTTCACAGATGAAGTCAGAAACTGGGGGAAAAACCGTTGCATCAAAGTCTCACCTGGTTGCTGAAAAAGTTACGACCCCTAATGAATTGGCTGATAAGGTATTCCTATTTCCTATCACACGCTTAAATACTTAAGCATTCAACTCGTCTTCAGTTTCCGGTTTTTCTCTTCAAGATTTAGCCTAAAATACTATTCTTCATAGTCCTTGGAATGTAGGATGCTGTGAGTAAGTAGTATATAAATAATCACATTAATTAACAAGCATTATAAATTCAGACATTCGCTCCAAAGATGCCTATGTTTTAGTTTTAGTAATACTTCTCTGTGCAGGCATATAGGCAGAAAAAGCTGTTGAAATTTCGAAAAAAACCTGAACACCTACGTGAGGCAAAACTAGTACAGGATTTATATGGTACCCGGACTCCATCTCAAAACCCGTTGGCTCAATATGAGAATAATTTGCCAATCTGCATGGTAAAATCTTCTCCATCGCCAGTCGTGAGTCAGCAGAGGCAGCTTCGAGGATCCGACTCAGTGCGGTACCAGCACATCTCCAATACGTTTGGAGACCCTTCCACATATGGGAATCCTACAAATCAATATCCTGCAGTACCTGTTTTGCCCAACATCCAGTCTGGGGAATTTAATCAGCAACCTTTGCTTTCTTGTTATGACATTTCCCCTCGCAAGGCAAATCCTGGAAACAGGTCAGCTCAGGCTGCTGCAAAACCCTTGAGAATGACTCCTCAGGAAAAAATTGAAAAATTGAGGCGGTGCCAGCAACTGCAAGCACTGCTTGCCATTAAGAAACAACAACAGCAGTTTACTCATCAAGTTCCTTCTACCAGTTACTCTGTCATTCAAAAATCTACTCAAGAAGATCAATTTAAGCACGTTGAGGACGTTGAAGACCTTAGCACTTTTGCCACTTTTGACCCGAACTCACCTCTAGAGCAAGATGACTCTAATACAGTCTCTGTTGCAATTGATGACTATTCAGTGGAGGACACCGTACTTTATCGGCTTCAACATTTAATTGCAAAGGTACACTTGACTTGCTGGTGAATTTTTTTTTCTTTGCTGGCTAGTAAGGAATCAATGACACCAACAAATTAATTTTTGCAGTTGGATGTCAGAATTAGAATTTGCATAAGAGATAGCTTGTTCCGGCTGGCTCAAAGCGCGATGCAGAGAAATTATGCTAGTGACACATGCAGCACTAACAAAAGTAGCAGGGATGAAAATGAAGTTGCAAAAGAAGAAAATAAGAACCATAACAGGTTGGTAAACTCTATGCTGTTGCACCTATATTTATTTCAGAAGCAAAAGTGATTTTGTGTTATCCTCGGAAAGTTAATCTCTGGCATGAACTCTCCAAAGGTTTTACTGAAATAAGATAGTACTTGATTACCTATGGTTTGCACTTTGCCCTATTAGTGCTGATTGCTCTGTCACTAAGGCATCATGTATTATGAGCCAAGATGAAAACAATAGATTAAAAAGCGAGGAGGCGTTCAATCAAAGGTTCCTGTCTCTTTTACTCGTTTTCTAGTTGATGAATTGAAGATCCTGCTGTTCTCTAGCTTTATTACACTTTGCTAAGACTTGGATTTAAATAGCAGGGATTGACTATGGTTTGTACTATTAAAAAGGAATAATGCTGTCTTAGTTAGATAGGCATCAATATATTTTTAGCCAAGACAAAAATATAATTTTTTTAGCCAAAAAGAACTCTTTTTTTTTTGCTTAACTTGCTGGATGGGTTGATGAATTGCTGAACTTGTTGCTCTCTATCTTTATAAGAATTTCTTACTCTCTCTCTTTCTTTTCCTCATTTTGGCTAAGCTGGTTCTGTTATAAGCCTATTGGCGGTTTGGTTAGGTCCCCTTGGCATTCCTTTTCATTTTAATGTATGGAATGATGTAGAAGAATGGTAGATTTTCAGGCCTTTGTAGCTTTCTTTCATTTTGGGTTGACTAAGAAGAAAATTCTTTAACCAAGAGACAAAGTTTTTGCATAATAATCTGCTATCATGAGTTTTTATTTTGAGAAGTACTTTTTCTATTTAATTTATTATCTTATAGGAAATTACTTGAATTTTCTTACATGAAAATTCTATAAAAAATTCTCAATATCTATCTTACAGCTAAATTTCTTAAAGAACTCAGAACCTCTTACATGTCCATTTTGTCACTCCAATATGATTTTCTTTGTCCAGTCTGTCCATTAAATGCAACTCAGGCTTTCCTCCTTTGATATTTGATTCAAGATAAAGCCATAACTAATCGCCTAGGTTAAATCAGTTTTTAGTGGTATTATTCCATATTGAGGGTTTGCTTCAAGCTTTAAGAGTTCTATTTATGTGTTATTTTCTGGTTCAAGATAATTTGTAGTGACCATCTAGAGTCCCAAACTTAAATAATGGCAAGCTGAATGATCTATGGTTAAAGAATTTTTGGGGAGAAGAAACTTAAAATTGGGCAACGTTTGAATTTAAAATTTGTTTGAAGCATATAAACTAAGGTGTCATGCTTTGACATGCAGATGGGTATCAGGGATGACAATATGTTTGTTTGGATTTTCTAATGATGAACAATTAGAAAAAAGACCATAGATATTAATGAAATTATGCATTGTATTTCCTGTCAAAACTGAATTTCTTGGATAGTCATGTTGCTATCTGACATTAATGTCCAGCAATATGCTCTTAGGGTGTTTGACAAATGGAATTCTGCTCTTAATGAATCAAACAATGAAACTGTCACTAGCGGAATCCTATCATCCTCACTATCCCATTCCTTTACGGTATCTTGGGAGGGAATTATTGAAAGGATTCAATGACAAGCTACAAAATGGTGCTTTTGGCTGCCTCAGTTTTATTTTATTCTTCATGTTGTTAACAGCTAGGATTTGCTACTTGTATAAGTTAAAGAACTACTTGCTCAGTCTGTTGTGGATATGAATTATCTGCTTCTCTGCGGAAAGCTCATAAGTTTCAGTAATTAGCTCATCCTTGAGCAAACTCAAAAGATCATGGTTTCATTTGGTTTTCCTTTTCTTGCTTAATGTTTACATTGTAACATTTTAAAGTCATTCTTATGAAATTTTAGGTGTTTCCCTGATTCAACAGCTTTTTTGGACTCAAAATATTCGTTCCTAAACTTAACACTGCATTTTGCTCGGTCACATTTAGAGTGCATTGGAAGCTTAAGTCTTATCTTGTTCTCCCTGAATATAACTGTACAGGACGTCCGACACTGAAACAGAGACCAATCCCATAGACCGTGCTGTTGCTCATTTACTCTTCCATTGGCCTCTGGAGTTGTCGGGAAAGCATCCTGAGACACCTGAATCACCTGCTTCTGCAAAGTTCCCATGTGAACACAAAGCAGTGGGTTTAATGAATTTGCCAATGGGTTCTATATCAGACAATTCACAAGTTAAACAAAACCTTACGCACCAGGTCTCAAAAGATCCTTCCCCATTGTTGGACCCCCAAAATGTGGAGCAATTTAAGAACAGCCCTTTCATAGATACTCCTGAGAATGCACCAAACTATGGGCTGCCTGCAGATGGTGGAGTTGCAGAGGTTGAAGCCTCGCAATGAAATCTGAAATTTTTCTTAAGGGTAATTCTTTCCTTTATTTCCATGCCTATTTAATTTGTGCTTTGATTTATTATATGGATTTACTGGTAATTCCAAGTTACTTCTTTTCTTGTCAGCTGACTCAATCCTTTCAAACTCATCACGGGGCCGTGAAAAATCATCTTACCTTAGCTGGATCTTTACGGATTGGCGGGATCTTGAGCCTTAAAAGCATTTTCATTTCAAGAATCTGTAGACATCTTTTGTTGGCATCTATAAACGAAAAAACTGCATAGGTGCTTGTTTTTGTGGACTCAATGTTTGTTATGAATCTGCCGTCTAAATAATCCTGAGTCTGTTTATCCTCTGACATACTCCCGTGGAGACAACTGGTTTATCTGTGTCATCTAATCTACACCTTTGCCTGGAATGCGACATTATCCAACTCTGTGAAACATAATTAAGTATTGGTGGATGGACATTTGCTACTTCTATTCTTCCTTCACTCCAATAGGAAGTTTCATTAGCTGAAACTGGTTTATGGAATTGATGCATCATGGGTGTTATAGTAGTTTAAATCGTTAAAGTGGTTTTATATATTTATGTAGTTAACAAATATGTTGTCCAAAATCGGGTAAATCCTAGATTACCTGTTTTGTTATTCAAGTCGAGTCTTTCATTTATTGCTAATTGCTTTTATGTTGGAAGCTTAATATAATAGCTTAGGTTCAACTGTATTGTTTTCGCATATTTCTTCTGCTTGTTACCCTTTTCAAATTTGTCGACCCGATTAAATATAAATAAAAAAACAAATTTTTATATCATAAATAGTAATATGAGTTGTGTTGATCTAGATAAAAAAAATTTTATTCAAGTCTGGTCCATTACGTGGACTAGATGGGTTAATGATCCTTGAGCATATGCTCAACCATTAATCTTTAAAAGATTATATTCTCATAACATGTAATCTGCTTTTGTAGGCAACCTGCTGAAGAAGTTTTGGGGTGCATTTAACACGTCATTTCCCAAAAATGGAGGCCTCAACGCATAAAATCCTCCAAAAATAAGTAAAACTTTAAGACTAATAATGCAATATAACAGCAAAGAACCAACAAGACAACAAGCAAGGAACATTGTGGTAATTCTTGGGTCTCGCCAGTTCATCAGAGATTGAAACCTCTCAGCTTGAGTTGCAATGTCACCAATCACATTCACAACCCTCCCTCCAATGCTTCTCAGCCGATCATATCTCATCCTAAGAACATCAGATTGTCCCGAAGATGGGAAGGTATCGAATTCTTCGTCCAGTTCATCGGTTGTTACGGATTCAGGAACTGATAGTTTGACATCGATGTGAGTCGGATGCCTTGGTCGGTTCCACCATTGGCAAATCCCAGCTTGAAGGCAATATATAGTTGCTGTTGGTAATATCA
>JBBYHM010000002.1:6372804-6384310 GCA_038381775.1 Adansonia rubrostipa | reverse complement strand
ATATATATATATATAATATGGAGCCAATTTCATATTTAAGCCTTTTGTGTTTTGTTTAATGAAGCTGAATTTAAACCTTTTAACATATATATATATATTTATATATTAATTTTTGTCACATTCATCTAAATGCAAAACAAGCATGGGCTGTAAGGTAAAAAAAAAAAAAAAAAAAACTTTCAAAATGAAGGTGTTGGTGATAAATTTATCGATTGAATTATTTGTTTGATTTAATTCAATTTATTCAAATTAAATTTTATTCATGATTTTTTTATTTTAATTAAATTAATTTAGTTTAAGTTATTATTTAATAATTAAAAAATATTTTTTATTTAATTAATTAAAATTTAAATATTTATATAAAAATATTTTTTATTATTTATAAAAAATTTAAATTTTTAAATAAAGCTAGATTCTATTTGAATTTAAGAAACAAAAATTGGGACCGCGTCCGCGCGATGGACAACTTGGTGGTAACGGCATGATCCACAGTAGGCGGCTATCCCGTTAGGAGTTGGGACTACAATTTTTGGCTGTTAGCAGCCTAGAAGTTGATGTCAGTGGGGCCGTCAATTTGTTTCTTTTCAACACGAAATGGTGGCCGGTGGCAGGAGCAAGCAAACCCGTCCAAATCGATTTTTTGTTTGTTATTTTCTTCTTATTCCGACCAATTCCCACTTTTTTTGGGTATTTTATAATTTTATAATTTTTTTAGTCCAATTAAAATAATAAATCTAATTAGGGCAATTAAAGAGTCCGAATTAATAAAAAAATTCAATTAATAATAGATTAATTTTGATAAATCAAACTTAATTAACCAGTTAAGCTCAATTAATTGAACTGCGGCATGTGGACAAAAATAGAACTTTCTCAAACAACAAAAAAGCTTTATCTCGAAATATGGTGTTAAACAATCCCAATCGAATTTGTTGTTTATACTCTGCAGCAAATTAGCAGCAAAAATCTCATCTCTATAGGTAGCATATATATCAGCCTGCAACCAAAATGTTGGATTTAATAATACTATAGATAGTACTTATTTAATTGATAAATTTATGGATATATATATATATATATGTAGATATCTGATTTTAGTTATTAACTTATTATATTTACTTGGAGAAATATATATTATTTCATGGGTAATTATTGTTTTGAATAGTAAAAGTAATCTAGAACAAAGAATAATGGCGTTTTACTAGTGTTGCTTCACCAAATGCTTCTTCATTAGAAACATCTTATCCAGAATAACTAGTATTTGAAATAACTTACATTTAAAATAGCTTGCGTTTGGAATAGCTTGTGTTCAAAATAGCGTGCGTTTATAGCAGCTCTTGTTCGGAATAGCTTGTGTCTATAACAACTCTTATTCAGAACAATCATTGCTTAGAATAGCTCTTGTTCAGAATAATTGTTGTTCAGAATAACTTGCAAATAGCTTTCGTTTATAATAGCTTATGTTCAAAATAGGTGTTGCTAAAAAACAGCTTGTATTTAAAACAACCATTATTTGAAACAGCTTGTGTTCAAAATAGCTTTCTTACGGAATAAGTCACTCATGGAACAACACTCTTATGGAAAAGACACCTCTACCGAAAAGTATCTACAAAAGATGTCCCATCGGATACTACTTCACCAAAGTGCAAGAAGTGAAAATAACCCTAGAATAGGATAGGGTTTTGGGTTAATTTCACTATCAGGATGTTCCAAAGAGTTTTACTTGGTGAATCAAATATAGAGGTAGTTAAAAAGTTTTCTCTTAACATTTCCTAAAAAACATGAGTGTTTCTCTCTTTCTTTGAGAACAAGTGGTGAACTCTTGATCACTGCCCAACATTACCAATAAACTTTAATAGTAATACTTTACTAACCGTAAACCTTTCATCTATACATTATATTTATTAAATTATATAGTAACTCCTATTCTATTAATATACTATTTTAACTTTTTTTTCAAAGCCTTATAAGATTTTTAGATTTTTAAACTTCTAGCAAACTTTCTCTTTGTGATTCGCTCTATAATCCTCTCCGCTCTAATTCTCTCTTCAGCCTTTTTCCACCTTAACAGCCATCAACTGTCGTTGTACTCAATGTTTCAAGATTTGCTCTAGTTTTCCTCTCTACTGTCTCCTAGCAATATTCCGTTCACCTATTTATAACATTTCCTCTTGGCATTAAAGAACCCTTTATATTCAATGTTCTTGTTGGCACCAACATTTCCTCTCAACATCAAAGAACCCCTTACAAAATACATATATCACTATCTTAATTTTTGGTCTGTTATGCTATTTTATAATTAGGGCAATGTTATTTCCTAATATCAGCATCTATGATAAATAGGAGTGGATCTACATATTGCATTGTGGGGGTAATTGCCCCCACAAAATTTTTTAACTTTTAATTAAATATGTTAGATTTTTTAATTTGCCCCCACAATAAAAAATAATTATTGCCTAAACTTAGGGTGTAAGAGAAAGTTGTACTCACAAACTACTCCAGTTCAATTCAAAAAAATTCGAATTCAATTTGATCATTATTGAAACAGGTGAATGAATTTAATATCATTAAGTCAAGTGATACTAATTTAATTAGTGAAAGTATAAGAACAAAATAAAATTATAAAGTAAAAAATAACTAAAGATAATTATGTCTTTTAATATTTTATATAATAGCTTTAACAAAAAAAATTATGTTAAAAAAAACCATTCAATTTTCTAAAATACTATTCACTTAAAAAAATTATCTACCCACCTTTCTAAAAAAATTTACTCGTTTAAAATTATCATCCATTTTTTTATTCCAATTTTTAACACATTTTTTTTACTTTTTCAAAATATATTTTATTGAAAAATATTAATCGATATCTAATGATATATTAAGGTGATATTTATGAAAAAAAAGTAATGAACTTATACTTAATGCATTATTTTTTTGAATTTAATAAAAGTAATATATTAAATGTATTTTTTAAATAGTAATAATATTAAGTGCTTATAGGCATGTTTATCCAATTCAAGTATCAAATATGTTAAAATCTTACCCGCAAATAAAAAATCTTAATACCTGATTTGAGTAGCTCATCAGGCTAATCGAATTTTTTATTTCAATATCTTAAAAATCGACTGATCATTGTATGAGAGATGACTAGTTAAATGATTACTTGGTTACTTACATTAAAAAAGAGAAAATGTTTTTTATAGTATTGAGAATGAGAAGATTATATAATGTTTTCAAAACATGAAGTCACATAGATAACTCTTGTAATTTACAAATATACTTTTTGGTATGTTATTAAATTTATAACATATTGACATATGTATTTTTTTTTATGTATATATGTTGCCTTCATAAACAAAAATTTTTACATCCACCTCTTACGATAAACTATTTGGCAAAACCACTCATGCTAATACAAAGTCGGTAACCTGGGCAAACGATTTTAATCTGCCATTGTTAGAAAAAAAAATTGACAGTTTTATTAAGTCCTTTTAAGTTTTAACATTCCAAAACTAACTAAAAGAAAGAAAAATACAAGAAAGCAATAAGGGGAACATGAAAATCCTATAATACGTAATATTCTTCCACGCCATTGCTTGCATTTTCCCCCTTGTTTATAATATAAAACTTGAAACCAAAAAAAATAAAAAAATAAAAACACATCCAAAAGGAAAATGGAAAAAGGAAAAGAGAGAAAGTTGCCTGCAAAATTTGCAGCAACACATGCATGTATCAGAGTTACAAAATATTAACAGCAATCTTGTGGCCCAAAGCAAATCCAGATAACTTTACATAATAGATCCTACATACCTCATGTAACTACTCATGCTTCAGAAGATATACAGGCAGCTTGGTCTCAACAATTCTAACAAGCGCTTGTACTTACACCATGCAATAGCAATCGCATAGAGGAAAACCGTCCCAATTGTGCCCCCTCCAATTGTCCATAGAAATTCCGGCATCTCTGCTTTACCGTCATCGAATAGCTCAATATGGATATTCATGCCAAAGATACTGGCAACGACAATGACAAGGGTAGCCGTCGTCAGCATGACCCCAATCTGCAGAAGAAGATGGTTCTGTTTGTCATCCAGCATTAAGTTAATGTGGTCCTCTGTGTCATCCACATATTCCCTCAGCTTCCATGAGAGAAGAAATAAAATCAAGAAAAAAAATCAATAATCTCCATCAGAGGAATACTGACGGATACAAGAAGATACCTATACTGGAATGAAGGCTTATTAAAATTATGGTTTAGATGATAAAGAAGGAGACAATAATCAAGTCTTAAATGCAATTGACATACCGTGGATAGCTTGTTCAATGTACCGTCAACTTGTACAAAGTATGCTTCCGAGAGCATTTCCTAACTCCTCTACATCAAGGTGCTTGCTGATAGCACTACGAGTGGTACTTGCATGAGTTCCATGGCTGTCTCTGCCAAATGCAATAGAAGCACCAAACACAATGATCCTGGGGGTTGTCAGAGTCTTGGATATCACCTTCATAACTGGTTGCCAAAGCGATTTCAGCGGGTGTCCTGACATAATGCGAAGACAAATCTAAGATACAGAAGATATCGAATAACATTAACTGAACATGGGTATCATTAATGACATTGAGTCGTGAAATTGTTTAGCGCCTGTTATCCATGTCTGGTTGATGAATCTTCATCCATATCATCTCTCATTCATAGAAGAGGTTGAAGAATTTTCAACAAGTTGTTTATCTGTTAAGTACACCTCAGCCATATCTTCATCATCATCTAGCAAATGTTCGAACTCATTCCTTACCTGAAGATGAGCATGTTACTTAATTCAAGTTAAAAGTAAAGAAACAAAGGATGGAATTCTTCAGAAAGAGCATTATTCAATTGGTTGACTTCATTTGAACTCAAATTTTGATCCAGGACATCAAAATAGCCTTCAGGTCAAATAATTGACATGAAAACGGATTAAAATATGCATAGTTCAAAAGCTTAAAATACCCAACCTTTTGAACACGCCCAGTTATTGCAACCAAACGGCTTTTAATTTGACGAACACGCTCTAAATTGAGAGTACTAATCTTTGAGGTCAATTTATGTAAGGCTGGATAAGCCTCTAGCTCCAATGTCCTTGCCTGCTTTGGCAATGGAAAACAACAGACAAATAATAATGAAAAAAAAAAAAAAAAAGATAAACAAAAAGAGAGAAGAATACAGCGTTGCTCCAAAATTTTTTTTTAAGTACTCACATAAGAGGATGTAACCCTCCAACTCTCTGATACATATAAAAAGCTTAGAAAAAATTAAAAATACTAGTCATTTTCTAACCAGCTGCAAGCAGCTTCAATGCTTGCCTCCAATGCAACAAACTCAAATAGGAGAATCTTTGATCCATCCGGGTTCTTAAGAACCTCATTCTCTTCTGCCTTAGCTTGTTCATTTTGACTTTGAGGCTTTGAAAGCCTTGCTGACGAGTTTTGGGAACTAGTTCGATTTATGCAGCTGGAATCATCAATATTGCCCTCCTAAAGCGAATAAAAGAAAATGACTCGGCTAACGAAGACATAGTTTTTTTTCTTGTTGAAGTAAGTGAATTTCATTTATGCAAAAACAAAGCAGAAGAAGAAATAAGAACCCTAAATCCAAATCCCTTAAAACAAAATCAAATAAACAAAGAATATAAATATATATATATATATATATATATATATATAATGTGAAATAAAATAAGAACCTGGGCTTTGGTTGCTTGATGATCACAAGAAATCCGGCTTTGTAAATCATCAACAAACGGCGTAACCGAGGGATCCCAGTGACGGTGGAGTCGAGTGTGATTGGGGATTGTAGTGGGGGGGAGTTGATAGGTCCGGGTCGCCTTATGGTTTGGACGATGGCCGTGGCTGTCGAGTTCTCATTGGCATTAGTTTTTGGCGGTTATTTGATACCGGGAAAATGCCATTTATATTGTTTGTCCTTTGTCGCATAATTTTGGCGCTACCGTTGGGACTACCATGTTGTTAGCAAATTTTTTCTTTTTTTTTTTTCTTAATAAAAAAGCTTTATATATTGTAGTACAGTAAATAGCAATCTATTAAATAAATTTTGTACATTTGTAATTTACTACAAGTTTTATCATATCTACTTTTGTGGTGAAATAAGTACTGTTTTTAGTACTTTAGAAATTAAAAATAATTATAATTATGTTAAAAAGTAAGAGATAAAAAGATAAAATAAACTAACTTCCTGTCATGTTATTAAGTTTTGACTTTGATATGGAGAAAAAAGTAAAAAAAAAAAAATCGATAATTGAATTTTAAAATCTGAATTTCTTTAGAAACGGAAAATACTGTTATAATATTAGTAAAATATATATATATATATATATATATCAGGCATTTAATAATAGTATATATTATTATATATTTTATTTTACCAAGATGCCAAAATATTTTTACTATAATATTTTTTTTTATGAAGAAAATTCGGGAGACACATTGCTTCAAATCCAAATAAGGGTGTAGATTTACAATTCTTTTAATTTTTATTTTTTAATTAGCTCCATTCTAATTCTGTCTTTTCCGAAAAGAAAAATAAATGCAATTTATAAAATATGCAAAATCCATCTATTTCAATTCAAGCGAACAAAAAGATGCTGTAAAAGGCTTCTGATGTCCAATCCAAACAACACAGCTGATGATCGTTCTTGATTCTTTGACTTTCAAGTTGTTTGTTTGTAATATATTAAAAAATGATAAACAAAAAAATAATGTGTCAATAAATGTCGTTTTACAATTTTCCAGTGGATAAAACCTTTAAGGTCTGAAATAAGAATGTATATATACACAGACACGAGGCTTTTATTTTGATTTGAGATCAATTAATGCAACTTTATTTATGGTCCCTTCTTTAAAATCTTATCTACTAACTAGACTACTACTCGCAGTGTAGTTGTGTTTCTTGTCTTTGTCTTGCTTTGCATCCATCCTGTTTTCGTTTCAATATTTTCAGTACCCGCCTCTAATTCCATTCAAAGTCCTTTTAAGCTCGAAAGAATCTTAAAAAATAGAATTTATTCCAAATTATATTGGTCCATCGAATTATATATGTTTTCTATTTGTATATATATATATATATATATATATATATATATATGTGTTAAAGGTGTTCACGAGCAAAAACGAGTTATGTTTTAAAATTTTTTAAATTTTTTGATCAAATTTTATTGGCTTGAATTATGGTTAAAAATATAAAAAAATTTATGTTAATATTTTTATAATTAAATTAAAATTTTTTTTTTGTTATATAAATAGAATAACTAAAGCTCTATATATATATATATATGCTTCAGCTTGCGAAGTTATGAACTGACCCATATATATGTATATGTGTGTGTATGTGTTGAGAACTTGGGATGCAATTTGTTTTTCTCAACCACAAAATGGATCAAGGCAACCAATTGAAGGTTCTTAATAGCAGTCATATTTCACCGCCTCCAGGCTAAGTTCCCACAGCCTCTCTCCGTCTCACTTTCTTCGATATGCCATGTTTTATTTTTTTTTCCTAATATACAACGCATTTCTTCTATGAATTCCCATACCCTGCCTTGGATTTCATGGAAACCATTCTACCATCGCTAAAACACTCTCTCTCCCTTACTCTCCAACATTTTTTCCCATTCGCGGCCAATATCATCTGCCTTCCCCCAACAGGCAAGCATTACATCCATTGTAAAGATGGCGATTTGGTTACTTTCACGGTCGTTGAATCCCCTGCAGGTTTCAACCTTGTCGTAACCAATTATCCACGGGATGTTAACTTGTTACATCCCTTTGCGCCGCAGCTGCCAACCGCCGCGCCTGTGGTGGCCGAAGATGGTACTCGGGTGCTTCCCACCATTGCTTTTCAAGCAACCATGTTTCCGAACGTCGGCATTTGCATCGGATCTAGTTACTGCCATGTAAGCGGCGATGGGATTTCATGAGGTCTTGGGCGCAGATTTCTAGTACGGGAGGTGCCGACTTGACTTGCCTTGAAAATTCGCTTCCCTTGTTGAACAAGGATGTTAGCAAGAATCCTGATGGAGCAAAGTCATCTCTCTTGAAAATGTACTCGAATTGGGTTTCATCGAATGGCGAGAATTCTGGTCCAACCAATATTGTATCAGCAGTTGATAAGGTTCGGGCTACATTTGTCTTGGGTCGAGCCCATCTCAAGAGGCTCAAGCATTTGGTCACAGCACAGTGCATGAAGGGAGCTGATTCAGAGCCATTGCGCGTTTCAATTTTTGTGGTGATATGTGCCTTCATCTGGGTTTAGTTGATCAAATCACAGGAAAGTGTCATTAAAAGCTTACCAAATGATGATGACGGTGATGGGGATAAGTATTATTACTTTCTTTTCCCCTTCGATTGCTGAAACCGCTTGGAATTTCCAATTCCTGAAACATATTTTGGAAATTGTATAAAACCAGGTCTTACAGAAATGAAGAAAAATGAGTTAATAGGAGATAATGGGATTGTTTCGGCCGCGAAAGCCATTGGAAGCATAGTTCAAGAAACGGACAAAGCCGGTTTGAGAGGGGCGGAGAATTGGATACCAAATCTCATGGAAACAGCTAGATTGGGGCGTCTCATTGGCGTTGCTGGATCGCCAAAATTGCATGTCTATGACACTAACCTCGGGTGGGGAAGGCCGAGTAAGGTCGAGTTGGTGCACATCGAGTCCGGCGAGGCTATATTGCTTGCGGAGTGTAGAGATGAGCAAGGTGGAATTGAGGTTGGTGTAGCTTTAAACAAGAATCAAATGGATGAATTCGTTGCCATCTTTGACCAGAGCTTGAAGTTTGTTTTATTTCAGTTTTTAATTTGTAACCTATATTTGTCCAATAGTAACAACTTTCACATGCTGGATTCCACGAATGAAATGAATAAATGATGGGAAAAAGCTAGTCTTATGTGATCCAATTAATAGTCCAACATTATTAGTACTATTTAATTATTAATTAGTTAAGACAGAAACATAGAAGAATATAAAAATTTATTTGTGGAGTTTAGATTTCATTACAATCTCTATTTCAATAACACTGATAATATTATATATAACATCAATCAAAATTCAAAACCTAATTTGATTAATTTGAAAGTCATTCTCTCAAGAGATGGTTTTTAATGAGTGTTTAATTTCAATTTTCAACGCTTACAATTATTTTTTCATTTTCCGTACTACGAACATAGAATGAAATTCAGAAATACATAACATTATAATTAAGGTAATAAAAGAATGAGTTCACACCCGCAGAAGATATTAGCAAAATCAAGATTGCAAAGTATCTCTTCAATAATAATAGTTAGTATCTCTTGTAAGCACAGCTCCTGCTTCTAGCATACAGCACATCTTCTTCGAAGTAGCAGGGCCGATCCTCGTCAATTCTGGCCAGGCCAATGCTACTGCTATAACATCTCTTAAACCCACTATGAGGATCTTTCATCATCGCAGGCCTCATCTCCTCTTCCTGCAAATTCGACTCCATAGATATCTTCTTCGACATAGCTTCCAAGAACTTCATGAACTTCTCCTCATTGTTGGGCTTTGAATAATTGACACTGAAACTCCTGGGCAGCCGTGACACTTGGGGTGCAGCAGGGCAGCCAATAACTGCATCATAGCCTACCTTACTTGCGCATACCTCCAAGCTCTTCACGTATAAGTCTCTTGCCTTGTGTAAAGCTCTCACGGGCTTTGACATGTAGTGCCTGAGTTTACTCTGTAACTCTGCCTTGCTCATGGGTTTTGAAATGTACTTCTTGAACTTACTTTGCAGCTCTGCTTTGTTCCTCATTTCTGTACCCTTTAACCCCTTCAAATTGTTACCAAAGCCCTTGGACTGATGCTGAAAATGAAGGAGAAAAGACGCTGGAAAGATTGAAGCTGTGTGCTACTTGAAGAAGAGAATGAAGATGGCCGTATGCATATAAAGGAGGAGAGTTGGACTTGAATTTTGAAGTTGCATGAAAGCAAGATTGGATTAATTGGAATACAAATTAAGAAAGAAAATGCTAAAAAAGAGTCCATTGAGTATGAAAAGATGAACAAAGAATATTTGAATCTAGTATTTTGCAGCTGACCTGCTTATTGTCTCATACTACTTTCAAACTTCAAACTTGCTATGACTATGAGGTTTGGAAAAAAAAAAAAATTATCAACTCCAACCCTTTCTTATATATTTATTAAAGTGCTTATAACTTAAAAAATGCAAAAAGAGGGCATGAGACTTCAAGCACTAAAAAAAAAAAAAAAAAATCAAATATGACGATTTTTTAAAAATTCAATCCTAACCTTTCATGTACTTGAAAACGTTAGCCACATTTGTTGTCTCTTGATAAGGTTGCGGAACAAATAACAATATATAAGCAGTTCCATGCTTTCAAATTCAATGATTTAACTTATGTAAATATTAATATTTGTTGACAAGCATGTTTATATATAAAATTTTATTATTTTATTTATTTTAAAATAATTAAATTAATAAATGCATTAACATGAAAAGTTAGTTTAATGTTCAAATTTGTAAATTTAAATATACATTTAAAATTTATAAAAATAAAAAATTTAATACAAATTTTTGCTTTTTTTATCAAACAAATTCATTTACATTTTAAGGTTAAAGATAAATAAAACTCTAAAAATAAATTAATTTGATGTAAAATTTAATGCATTTAGATCAATATATTTAATGAAATTAAAATTTTTATAAATCATATAAATTTTATTAATAATAAAAAATTTACAATGGTAATTTAGAAATATAGGGAATACCTATTGCTATTTGTTGGATATCAATGGGATAATTTATATGTATAAATATGCAATACATATACAAATATGTAAGCTATCATATGTAAATACATGATGCATAAATATGTTGTACAACTGATATCTATGATAAACAAGACATTGTTATTAAAAAGAAGAAGAGAATTTAGTCCAAATAAAATATTCTATTTAGATTTTAAAATTAATTATTTTATTTGAATTTTAAAATTATCATCTGAAATTTAAATTTTAAATTTTAATTTTATTTGAATTTTCAAAATCAAAATCAAAATTTAAAATTTAAATTAGTTTTATCTTCTAAAACCGTTCAAATTGAGTTTTGAACTTCTATAATTAGATCAAATTGGAAAAGGAAAAATAACTAGAAAAATTTTTTACTCCTTTTCGCATCTGTCTATTCCTTTGATAGACAATAAAGAAGCATATCGATTCATGATCTTATTGTCAGTAAGTGCTGTTGACCGATAATGTGATTGAAGTAGTTTTAAAGATAAGTTGTAGATACTATTAAATACCCGAGAAGCAGACGTATATCATTTTAAAATTAAAAGGTTTCAAACTTTAACTCAATCAATTCTTCAAATTTAGTAAAGTCAAATCTTTTATATTTATTGTCTGCTTGATTATTTTATTTTATTTATTTTAGATATAATTATTTGTATATAAAATATATAATACCAGTACTATTTT
>JBBYHM010000002.1:6275835-6286437 GCA_038381775.1 Adansonia rubrostipa | reverse complement strand
TTGAATTATTTAATTAAAAAAATTTACAAATCAAATAAATAATTTTAATATTAAATAAGTATTAAAATATAATAAATATTTAATAAAATATATATTTAGCTAAATAATATGATTTTTAATATAGATTTAAAGGATTAAAAGTTCAAATCTAATTATATAATATAATTTTTTAAAAAATATTAAAAGTAAGCTTAAATCTAATTTTTTTTGTTTTTTGTTTTTCATCTGTTCAATTGATTTTTCACCGATTCCTTAAATTTTCGATTCTACAACATGTACTCGACAGGACTAGACATTATTATGATTCAATTAGGTTGATAAGCTGATCCAATTCGATTTTCTCAATAATGATTTTTGATAAAATATATATATTTCTAAATTAATATAAATAAATAATTATATTTCTTAAACTTCATATTTTCTATGAATATTAGTACACACTAATTTTAATATTAGATGTAACAACAATTTTCAAAAAAAAAAAAAATTGATTAAGCAAAATTCATTTTAGTCCTTACTCTCAAAAAAAATAAAATTATTTTGATCACAATTGCCAAATTTTGTCATATTTTGATTCTTCCATTTGCAAATCATTTTGATCTTTCCATTTTATAAAAAAATAATTTAAAATAACTTTCTATATTTATTGTAATATAATTTATTAGTAGAATATTTTGCTTTTTAATAGAAAATAGATTTTTTTAAAAAGTTATAATTTACTAGTACAATTGGCATGCAATGCAAAAATCATATTTTTTAGAATGTTTGGTATGGTTCTTAATTTATCATTTATTCTATTGGCTGAATTTAAAGGAAAGATGCCTCTTATTCTTAGCATGATTGATCCAAAAGTTCTTGTATTAACATTAGCTTCTCATTCAATGGAGGGTGTTTCAAACGGAGACATAGACATTAAATCCTCTTCTTCATTAAAATATATATATATAATTAGTATATGATACAAAAAATAAAATAAAATGATGCAAAAATAAATAAAAATATATAATACGAACAATTAACCATATTAAAACTTATACAAAATATATAACACTTTAAATCAATTTATTATGCTTGAAAATAGCACACATACGATATACTCAGTCTGGTTACCACCTATATTGTGGAATGCCCCTTGAACTGTGTCATACCAAGTTTTTACGGACCTAAGTTACTCATACTCAAGTGTGAATATCAAAACAAGTATATTTTCGATATGGATATTATAAATTTTTTAAAATATTTTTTATGTATTTTGAAGGTCATATTTTTATATTCTAAAAATATGTCTGAAACAAGTATTTCAAGAAAAATAAAAAAAATACGTAATATTCCTGGACCAAGCACCTCACTGTTTTCATAACCAGCAGCACACCGCCCAAGTTATGCACTATTAATAATGGGTGCCATATTGGCCTAAGCCCCCATCCCAAAAATTTGAGAAGGTAATCATCAGCAACTCCAAGCCAGATTTATATTTGATATATATATATATATATATATATATATATATATTCATACACCGTAATAAACCAAATGACGTCATCTTGTTAAAAGTTTTAAAAATATAAATGCAAGCGAGAAAAATACCCTCCCATTACCTCTTCTGAAAGAAGCTCCATATTTGCATAAATCTAATAAGAATGCTTCCCTCAATCCAGGTTTTCAGTTATCACCAGCTATGTTACTCCGACTTTTCATTTTTCTTTAATTAACAGTGTCCAACACACGCGTCCAATACATTTAAAATATAGGTATAGGGATATACTCTCCAAAGACTCTGTAAATATACGAAAAAAACCTTAAAAAAAATTAAATATACTTGTATCAGACACATGCTGGATAATATAGATCACTAGCAACTAAGAATGAAAATCTCTCCCAAACTTCCCCCAACATACACAATTTTATATTGAAATGGATTCTCCTTTCCTACAATACTAAAAATCTAAAAGATCAATTAGATACACATTGAAATCAAACATCTACCGTGCACCTCTAAATTTTTAATGACTCTTTCGGCCTCAAGGCATAATATATCCATTAAGTCAAAATCGGTTTTTAACCTGCATCACTTGAAAGTTCGAGGTCTGGATCACCTATCAATACGATCGGTTCAGTAAGACACGGTGCAGAAGGGTCGGAAAGACATAGGAATGTCTTAATATAACCAACATTAGAAAAGAATGAGAGAGCGAGAGAATTAGATGCCACAACATAGCCTCTCTAATTTAACAGCACAAAACATGCAAAAGTTTGTTAAGTACGGATTGGTAAGAAAATAGAACAGAATGTACCTCTAAAGAACAACATTAATCTCTCTAAATTATGAATGGATCTTCTAGTCAAACTTTAAAATGATGGAAAGACCATTGTTCCTACACGGCATCCGAAATAAAAGCATTGGGAAATTAAAGTTGACATCACCAGCAACGGAGTTTCAAGCAGACCTTTCAAAGAACTCAGTGATAATGAGATACTGCAACAGAATTCCTAACTTGAAGGAGATAACTGCTTCAATTTTGCTTGTAAAATTACTCCAGCTTCATCTGCTAACGTTTTCTTCTTAGATGCAACCTACTCGTTCAATTTACATGGTTCCATTACCAACAAACGGAAAGAGATCATTGACAATTAACAAATAATCAAAGAACAAAACTATGTTACAAACAATTAGAACTTAGCACAATAACAATCTAATCTTGTATGCCAAAAGAAGAGCACCAGCATTCAAACTATGTAGCTGTGCAAAGTGAAAACGAATCAATCTAAACCTGATTAATTAAGCTCAAGTATCTTAGTTTTAGTTACATTGATTGTTGTACCCCAAAAGAACTTTTATTAGCATCATCCCGCAATGGGAAACTACAAAGACATATCCCCCATCCACATGTACGACATACCTAAATTACTTGCCCTCGGAGCTGAGTGTCGAACACGGATATGTTCAAATTTTTTTTTAAATTTTTTCGTGTATTTGAAGAATTCTAGAGAGGTCATATTCCAATACCCACATCGGGGTATACATTGGATATGGGTGGTGGATGCAGGTACTTCAAGAAAAATAATAAGTTGGAGCAGCACAGCGATATGCGACTAATCAGGAGAGAGATTGACCCCTCCTTCCCCACGGTACAATACTAATCTCAGAAATGTTGAAATCAAATTTAGGGAACAACTAACGAGTACCCATCAAGGCATCAACTTCAAACCATGAAAATCAATAACACTCCCGTATTTATATCAAAATCTTTTGATGGGTTAAAGAACAATAAAAATCCATTTTTGCTCTGAAGAAAAAGAAATATGAAAACTATACCTCAACAAGTTGGTCGAAATTGGATTTCAGTAAGTTGATCTTACGCTCGCAATAATCTTTTCCTTCAGCCATCGTTTTCTGAAAAATAATTGCAGCATAAAACAATAAAAGGAAAATTAGATCATACTACAGGAGGAGGTTTAAGCGTTAAACAAAGCAGTAAAATCATGAAAATTTTGTCAAATCAATAAAAAAAAATTAGAGACCTCAACGAAGTAGCCGGTGCCGATATCAACGAGAACCTTTTCGGCATCGTCGAGGGTGCCAGGTACATAGAGCGAAGCAGTGAGAGGAACTAACATTTTCTTCCCTAATTTTTTAGAAAACCCAAAAATAATAAAAGACTTATTATAATAATTTTTTATTTAAAAAATGAAAAAGAAAAAAAGAAGGTGGATGGTGGTAAAGGGGATGACCTTGGGGGCGGAGGGAAAGGTCGTGGAGAGCGGTAGAGGCGATCTCGAGGCGGCCAGTGGCGGTGCGTATGTTGTTAAGGCTGTCCTGCAAAAGACCGACCTCCATATCGGCTTGTTCTTTAACTGCTTTGAGCTGTTCCAAGCTCATCTTCTCCAGGTCCCCCGCTCTAACCACTTGCTGTCCTCCTCTTGACGACGCCATTTCTTTTTGGCTTTGCTTAATTGTTTTCTTCCGATCGCCTCCTCCGCCTGCCGAATAAAACCTTATTTTCTCTGCTAAATCTAAATATGCCAAATGATATAGCTTTAAAAACAATTGAACAGGAAAGCACCTATAGCTTAGTGGTAGAGCGTCAGTCTTGTAAACTGAAGGTCTGTCGTTCAATCCTCCATGGGGGCACGTTGTAAAAAGTATTTTCTTCATAAGTTTGTTCTTATTCCAAAATTGTCAAATTATTACTTTTAAATTGCCACTTCAGGACAAAAAGTGATGATATTTACGAGTAAATAATACCAATATATATATGTATATTTATATACTTAATCATAATGGTTTAATGCCTCATATTCAAATCATTTTTTTCAATTCTTTATTCTATATATAAAAATATAAAAATTTGAATGAGTTAATTTAAATTTAATTTATTACTAAATATTTAAATACGATAAAATGCACATATTGTAAACACATTTATTAAAATTGAATATGCTTCCACATTTGGAAAATATTCAAAAAATACATTTTAAAATCACAAATATTTGTTTTAAATTCATCATTAAATAAACATCTAATAAATTCACTATTTGAAAATAATCATAAAAAAATATATTTAAATATATTTTATAATAAATTTAGATTAATGTCATAATTAAATTCTCTTTTTTTTTTTTCTAAAATTAAAAAGGAAATCAAGTTACTAAATGCAACTTTACATTTTTCATAAACATTTAACTTTCTTAATTAATGTTAAGGCTAGTCAATAAGTCTTAATACAAAGGCTTAATACAATCTAGGCTTTCTAATTCATGTATCCGTAATATTATTTATGAAATTATTTATATCAATTTTTTATTTCATAATCAGTTTTAAAATATTATATAAATAGTTACACATTCATATATTAATATTATAATTATATTAGTTTTTATATCCTACCATGTTTTAATTTTTTTTATCATATTTATATTATAGAATTGAGTTTTGTCTAAATTGCCAGGTCTTGACTATTTATGTGCCCTTAAACTAAAATGGAATGCAAAAAGAACAGCCATTTCTTACCAAATATTAATAAGAAGTCCGAACTATTTTTTAAATTTTACAAGTGAAATAAAAAAAATCACATGCTACATTATAATTAGTTTTTATTTTTTACATATACTTCACAAGTACGCGTCTACTAATTTCACTTGTAAAATTTTAAAACTTTTCTATAAATCGATGAGATAAATAAACATATAAAAATCTCAAAAAATAAGCATAAAAATCTAAAAATTTGGGGATTAAATTTACCCCATCCACTGTTTTCAACTCCGCGAGCAAAATAAACTCTTTTAACCCGACTTAGAAATTTTACCATTATTCTATGAAAGCGTACTCAAATTTCGAATTACCATCCAAATCCAAAATTCTAAGCTCTCGTATTTTTTTTCTTTTTCTTTTTATGCAAAAGAAAAAAGAAAGTTTAAAAACAAAGAAAAGATCAAATTTCGAACCTATTAAATGAATGTCATTTCTTAAAAAATGATTGAGATTCGAATTCGAGGATCGAATGATTGATGAGTTGCATTGCTGTCGGCTGTTTGATGGGAGTTTTCCCATCTACTATGGCCCAAGCACGTGAAAAGAGGGGAGACAACTATGCAAGGACCAAAGACGATCTATAACAATGTATGAAAGATTTAAATGAAACCGTCATTGACAAACAAAGTGTTAAAATTCTCCGAATGCACATATAATACCCAAAGAGAAAGCACTAATTTTTAGGTCTACATGTTTACACATAATTCTGGATAGCCCCAACTCTGAAAGAGGCTGTTTTTATCACCATGTCCCGTGAAGGAAATGAGGATATTTTGCTGCTTTTAAAGCTCTGCCAACAATCAAATCTAAGTTAGGATGCCATTGTTACAAATATTGACCCAAGAAAAGTACATTCAAATTGACCATGTAACTGCAGGCAGGTTATAAAATCTGCATCACCAAAATTGAATGAAGGTAATACTGCACCACGCAAAACAATTGTTCCACCATAAGAAAGTAGCTCTGATTTGTGTATCATAATGCAGTTGATGAATCGAGAACCACAAGTTCTGTAACTACAAGTTTCCAACTCCAATGGCTAAATAAGAGATCTACCCTTCAATTTCTCTCTATCAAGAATAGCCTTAATTCATGAGAGATCAAAGTATGACAAAGTATATGAAGGCCTTCATTAAAATTATGTCTTTTTAGCAGAATAAAATAGCTTTTTATAAACTAAATCTGCCAAAGACCCGAATTCTTTGACCAGGAACAAACCAAACAGGTATTGCTGGGGACAGTGTTGCTTTGCCATGTTCATTCAGAATAGATGGGTGGCTCAGGTAGTGGTTCTTGGATTTGTGGGATTTGCTATTACAGGTTCCAAGGAACTGGTTTTTGCTTTACCTTATTGAATTCTAATTCAGGATGAATTGGCTTAATAGTGGGATTTGTTAATCTCTCTTCATAGAGATGCTTGTCAATGCTGAGCTGGACAACATAGTCATGCAGGTAGTCTCCTATTGATCCATGTTCATATGGTTCTTGAGAATGTTCCCAGCAGATGGATGGCTCAAGTTGTGGTTCTTGTATTTGTAGGATTTGCTAGTATGGGTTCCAAGGAGTTGGTTTTTGCTTTGCCATGTTGAAGATGGATGGGCTTAACAGTGAGATTTGTGAATCTCTCTTCATAGAGATGCCTATCAATGTTGAGGTGAACGACATAGTCATCTAGGTAGCCTTTCCAGGGGCTTTGTCTTCGTTCAAAGAGTGAATCCTCATGTCCTTGTGATACCAAAAAGAATAAACATTTCAGAAAGACATCTCACAAACCCAAATTCACCTTCAATAAACCCTCCAGAAAAAAAGGCCCTCTCCGAAGAACAGGATCTAGATCCGAAGATCCTGCTAATTCAGATATGGAAGAAAAGAAACATGCAGCAGGAATAAAATCTTCTTTTATCCGCAGCAAGAAAGGTTACTATGCTAAGCAATGCCCTAAAGCAGATATGAAGACCCTGAAGATGCTTAAACAAGTTGCCAATATCATCACTTTTGGAAGGCTAGATATCCACATTTTCCAAGTTGGTATAAATTGAACCTAAACCTATCCGGTTCCATCGCAGCCTAACATTTTAGCTAACAATTAATTGTCTTTTTATGGAAGGTAAAAAGGGATTAACAATAAGGTTCAACCTGCTTACAAGGTTAGCAGTCTTTAAGATGATGGATGCATCAAGAGGTAGCTTATCAAGCAAACATGGATTATTAGAAACATGTCAACTCAACCAAGCATACTTTATTTAAGTTCCCAAATAATCCATTTACCACTATTTCAACAGCATAAAAAATCATTCAGATCGACATTTGATATTGACCGGTATGAATGCAAGAAAAGGCACATGCTGCATTCAAAGTTAACAATCAACAGCTACATCCCACTCTCTGTATCAATATGTCCACAACATTTCAGCCAGATATTGTATGGAAGAAGAAGAAGAAGAAGAAGAAGAAGAAGAAGAAGAAGAAGAAGAAGAAGAAAGAAAGAAAGAAAGAAAGAAAGAAACGAGCATTCTAGAGAAAATATAAATGGGTTATAACTCCAGTGACTAGGACCATAAGTTTTTTCAGAAAGCTTAACACTAAGACAGAAATTTCGAACAACATGTAACACAACCCAGACATTACATGACTTTCAGAACTTGGCAGGAGTTTCTTCCACAGAATATGATGTTGCTGCCACAAATTCATATACTGTAAGTATATAGGGAAGTTGTGTTTCTACGTTTCTATTCCTCACCCTCACTCTCACCCACATCCCAAAATTCCAGAAGAAAATCACATGGTCCTATAATATTTCTACTTAAAAATATTTCTGAAAACATATATTGCTTCAGCTACCCAATCTTTCATTGCCTCTGTGATATTTACCTTTATTAAGTTAAGAGAATTATTATGACATACATCTGAAAGCTCCACTTTCGTATTCAACCTTAATAAAATTAGTTCCCATCATGTTAACCCAACAAGATTGACCACCAAGCCTTTCACAGATAATATCTGTTGGATTCTTCAAAAGATATGCCAACAAAGCATAGAACATTCAAAACTACTCAGAAAACAGGATATTAGTAACTACATAGTTTGAAACATTAAGTTAAAAAAATAACAACTTATAATACCCTCCAAATCAATAGTGCCCTTATCCATATTAAATAATAAAAACCAAGATAAGTGTCAAACACAAAAATGCATCATTTGAAAACAATAAAATTATGAGAAACCAAATGCGGGTAGGCATGTCTCTCTGAAAGTTAAATCAAATGACCTATACATTCCATCCATTGTCATTGTAATTTATAATTTTCATATCGAAAGCTAAAGCTACAATTTGGCTTTTTGAAAGAACATGAGATGAAATTTTTTGATGCTTAAGCAAGTGCAGACTTCTCCTTCTCCTTTCCCACAAACTGTCAAGATAGGGATTAATTATGTACAGTGTGCACAAAAATGTATATAGATAATGACCAAGTTGTATGTATAGTGAGCTCGTAAAATGAAGTACTTGTAATCTTAAATTGTAGCGCTAGCTCAGTGAATCTAATTAGTGATATTTTACAAATATATATATATATATATATATATATATATATATATATATATAAGAAGATATAGATGGTTTTGAAGGCACCATAGTTTCCATTGCATTAACAATAAATGCAAGGAAATAATCTAAAAAGCGTTTCAGGCATAACATTTGATAGTCGGGGACTTCCGAGAAAAGAATGCATGTATTAGATGACTTTGACTAATAATTCCTAACAAATGCACATAAATTACAGTGTCATTTGTTGACCAAATGTGGCGAGGTCCTAAGGCTCTAAAAGAGCTTCATCACATGAATGGAAATTCGATATTGTCTTATGCCTAGCAGGCACTCTCATTTTCTTCTCCACATTCCCGTATGACTTTGCCATACCCAACAATGGACCAAAGGCCTGTAACCTAAAATACCCAAAACTCAGATGACCGGCTTCACTATATTAGCTGGTAAACTTAATTGATCGCCATTGAGCACCACACATGATGCACGAGAAATTGAACTAAAATCTTAAGTTTCGAGCAACAGAACAAGGGGATATAATAATGCATACAATTGTTAAAAAGGCCAAAAGACACTCACAGTTCTCAATCCAAATATTCTTGCCTGGTCCCTTCATTATCACCTGATCTTGAACCTGGACACCGAGCTCGAAATGGCCAAGGCAGCGATATCCTAAAACTCCGCTCGACTGTCCCATTATCCCCATCAGGCCTCTGCCCACTATCAACCCACCACTACCACCACCGTCGTGAACTCCTCCGGTCCCCTTTTCTTCGAGGAAACCCTCGTTGCATATGGGACAAGACGGGGCAGAGGAAGGGGAGCTTGTAACGGTCACGGTAAGGTTACATTTGTAGCAAAAGAAAGGCTTACTGGTTACGCCGACGGTGCTACAGCCGCCGCTGACATTTCCATCGGACGACAAGTTTCACGCCTGGAATTGTTTTGGAAAGAAAAAATGAAATTTGATTTGAGGGATTGTTTTCGGGCGAGAGAGAGAGAGAGAGAGAGAGAGAGAGAGAGAGTGAGTGAGTGAGCGAGCGAGTGAGATTCTCTCTCATTAGCGGCTTCTAGAATGTTTAATTAAATAATTAAAGGGTATTTCATTTTTGTAGTTACGTTTAATTTTGTAATTAGATCTGCTCCTTTCATGACCCTTTGATTGGAGTAAAGATTCTTGAAATTGTCGTTTATATAATAAATAAGTTTTTGTTTAAATTTAATATAATGATATATAAAATTAATATTTAATTAATAAATCAAGCTTACGAGAAAGCTCAAACTTGTGAAGAATAGTAAGGTTTATTATAATAACTTATACTATAGCTAATAAAGTATTTTAAATTTTATGTTATTAAATTTAATATTTTAATTTTTATATTTTTAAAATTAACGTAAATAAAAAAAATTTAAAGGTGTTAAAAAAATCGTTTAAATATTTATAAAATACTGATATATCATATGATATGAAATTTTAAATTTTATATAAAAATAAGTTTCATTTTAAGGTTAAGTTTGAGTTATGACCTTAATCATAACAATTAGTGTTGAAATCTTTTGTTTTGGTTTTATTATTTATTTAAAGATAATTTTAAAGTAAAATATCTATAGTATATATAAAATATTAATGTGAAAAATCTTCTAAATTAACAAAATTATTATTATTATATTTTTATATTTCTAAATTGTTATTATAAAATTTTTTTAATAATATTTATCTAATTTATATTTAAGAAATTTAATTTGATTAAAGCACTTTTATTAAATTATAATATCTATTATTGTTTATTATATTATTCAATAACCATTGGAATTATATTCTACTGTTATATTATATATTATAAGAATATATTATATTTTTTAAAAACTTTTATCTAAATATTCGATTAAAATAAGATAATGATAATTTTATTCCTTTATATTTAATCATTGATTATATTTTATATATTTTAGATCAATATTTATAGTTTTAGTGTAATTATTACTTAATTAGTAATGTAGTTAATACTAATTAACATTAAAACTT
>JBBYHM010000002.1:6260410-6273457 GCA_038381775.1 Adansonia rubrostipa | reverse complement strand
AGCCAAAGTTTCAGTTCTGAGCTACCAATACCATTGACATTTGACACCAACACCCACATATATAACCAAATAATATAGAGATAAATAGATATATATATATATATATATATACCTGGACCTTGGTTGGGACCTTAAAGTTCCTATCGAAAGTTGTCATTTACCGTGTCTTGTCATACTTTAGGTTTACAGAGCAATGATAAATGATAATTTTGGAAATTTCTGAACTAAAAGCATTGAGTTCATTTTGGCCAACAACTACCGAGTATTTTGCACATTTTTAATTGTATTAATTCGTACTTCTAAGAAACTACTCCACAAGCTTGAACCCCAAAGGAAGAAGAAAATCTACACAAAAAGAGTTTAGTAAAACTTTAGGAAAATCAACCCATTTCATTTAAAAGTAAAGGTATCCATGGCCAAGCCAAAACCTAATAACCCGTTTCCACTATTTTTCAAAATATTAAATATTAAAAAAATTTTGATTAAACTTTAAATAAAAAAAATTCATGTCTTCCGTCCGAAACTCAACCGATACGAATCCAACAAGTAACTCAACTCATGAATAGCTGTACTTTAATTTAAAAGCAAACTTAAAAAGTAAAGTGAAAATCAGGTAGACAAATAGGGAAAAAGAAAAACTTAATTGCCTTCCGCAATATCAAAATTATAGGTAAAATTCTGATAAATTAACTAACAATTAAAGACAAAATTCGACATAATAATTAAGAATTTAAGATATAATAACGAAACGACGGTTGAAAGCAGAAAATAATATAATAATCTACCAAAAACAGTTACTACTACTTCGCAAAATATGCAGAAGGCAGGGGAAGCAAACAAAAGGAGAGATTCGAACCCCGCACTTCATTAATCCTCATCATTAAAAGTAGTCTTCTTTCCTGCATTTTAAAAATAAATAAATAAATTTATGTGATAGATAGCCATAGAATTATGTAAGACAAAAAATGAATTTAGTTTTAAGCAAAAAGCTAAAAAAAAACCTGTGCCAGCAGCAGCAAGGTTAGGCTTATTAGGTGTTCCACGTCCTCCTCTGCCACCACCACCAAATCGACCACCCCCACGCCTACCACCACCTCGGCCACCAACATCCCTTCCGCCACTCCATCCACCACGACCGCCACGGCCACCGCGGCCGCCACCATCACCTCTTCCCCCACTCCATCCACCACTCCTCCCACCACCTCTTCCACTGCCAGGACCATCACGGAATTCACCTCTCGGTCTTGCCTCATCCACGGATAAAGGATAATTATTAAGTTCCAATCCATTAAGTTCTAGAGCTTTGTTCAAACTATCCTCATCTTTGAAATCCAAGTAAGCAAAACTGCAATTTGATTGCATATGATCAGATATGGTGTATACCATTAAGGATCACAAAAATACTTCCAAGATATTACAATCACTATATATATATATATATATATGTGTGTGTGTATATATATATATATATGTATATATTCAAACAAGGATGGCCAATGTTGAATATCCAATAGGACTTTCAACATGGTAACTTTGTCACAGCCCAGAATTTAGCCTAGCAAACTGTGGACTTGACAACTGCATATTCCACAATTATAGATCACATCCAACATGCAGTAATTGACTAAAGCTCTATTTTAGCTATTTATCTGGCATTAACCTAAACTATGTTGCTCCAACTCTTCAGTTCTCTTGGAATACCATGTCCGACATATTCGGATACAAGTATAGAGATATGGCTCTCCTAGGATCATCCTTCAAATATATGGGAGACTTGAAAAAAAAAATAGAACATATTCATGACACACACATTCCCGTATCCGATAATAACACGCAAGTTCGAGTAACATAAAAGCTAAAAGCACCAAGTTTAAGCTTATCTTCAATCTTGGAAGGATCCAATCTCATACATACATTCAATCAGTAAAAAGGAGGATATAAGGCGAACAGCTAGTAATTCCAAGAATTGAAGTGAAAAAAACAACAGAAAGCTACAGAAGCAAAAACAGTAGAAAAACAGGAATTTTCGTAATAACAAAAATCACATCAACAATAGATACAAACCCTTTCACAGCACCAGTCTCCCGATCTAGTGGTATTGCCACCCTAGAAACCTCTCCACAAGAACCAAAATGCTCTTCCAAGGAACTCCTAATCTGCAAATGTTTTGGACACAGCAAATATATAGATATAAATAAATGTCAAAACACCATGTAGGGAAGAGGACAGAGCAACAAACACTACTATAAACTAAACCACTAACCTCATCTTCACCGAGAGATTGATCAAATCCTCTGACAAATATTGTTCGAGCCTGACCTCTTGCACCTTTCTGAAAAGAGTTGTTCCCATCGCTGCAAAGGAAGGTAATAAGTTGAGTAAATTAATCCAATTAAATAGCTACATCTAGAACAAGGGTTCAAAAGTTAAAAGCCAATTCACAAATTGAGAGGGGGGAAGATTACCTGCTGTGTGGTGTATATGCACCCCTTTCTCGAGCCAGATCAAGTTTAACAGCACGGTTCAGCAAATATTCACCATTCAGTTCTAAAGCCTGCAAAGGGATGATGTTAGCTAAAAACTTCACAAATGCTCACCTAAGAACAAAGAATCATGAAAGCAAATAAATTTGCAATTCAAGAGAAGGTTGTTTCATAATGCATTAAAATTTTTTAAAGAGGTTGGTCATCACAAATTTTAAGAAACCATTAATCGAATATTTTAATATGAATCAACATTTACTTGGCATAAAATTCGAGAAAATCATACCATTTCTACATAAATATAAATTTTACAGTACAATTACAGCTTTCAGCACCTTATTTTTCATAATTGGAATTATAAATTCACTAAACAAGACTTTCAACTCCATATGCCAACAGTGATTCCATATCATATTCACAAGCAAATGATAATACTAGATCAACCGGATCAAGCAAAAATCAATAGATTAAAGCTATATGTAGTCATCCATATATATATGACGAATGATTTCATATGTATCAGAAAGGTTACCAATTCCATTTTACAAAGCTGCAACTATAGATTCTAAGGAATTCCATTTCCATATCATATTAACAAGCATGCAAAAGTCATACGATCGCCAAATCTATGTTATATAAAAAGTCAGCACAAAAAATTATCTAATTCCTTGCAGAAAACATAGACAAAGAATTAGTTTATATATTAGACATCCATGTGCAATCCAAAATTGAAAGACGGAGAATCTACCTTCTGTGCAGCCTCTGAAGTGGCAAATTCAACATGTCCAAAGCCCTTAAAGTTCCCTTCAGCATCACAGGAAAAACGGACATCCACAACCTCACCAGCATCTTTGAAGAAATTCTTTCTACAGTATAAAATTGGTCAGATGAAAATAGAACCCAAAAAAAAATCAATTTCAAGGGACCAAAGAACCTAAACCTACATATCAGCTTCTTCAATTTGATAAGATAAGTTTCCAACAAACAGTGTTTTTGATCCTGTAGATTGACCTTGAGGAGTTACAGGAGTTTGGGGCTGCAGAAAAACTCTGATCAGATTCCAACCAGCTTGACAAAATAAGTCAAAACAAGCAATTGGGATGAGATTTGAAAGAATTGAAGGGAAGTTTGTACTTACAGCCTTTTTCCCAGACTTAAAATCCTTCTGTGGTGTTTTAGCATCCACCATTTCTACATCTGTTTCCTGATTCCAACATAAAATTACAACAACACATTAGGCAATCATCATATCAACCTTCCAAAAGTATAAAGTGGAAGAAAGATTCCTCAGATCTATACTTTTTTCTTTTGAGTTTCTTCTTCATCACTCTCCTCATCATCATCCGATGATTCTTCAGATTCCTCCTCTTCACTATTGCTTGCTTTTTTAACAGCTTTAGAATCTTTTCCACCATCTGAAGCAACCTTAGACTGCAAATTATAAATTAGACAACTTAGTTAATTGATTGTAGAACAACAACAAAAGCAACATCTAGAGGAACATAGACGATCATGAAAAATAGACCTTTTTGGCTGCAGGTTGTTTATCCTCACTTTCATCAGAGCTATCCTCACTATCATCACTTTCCTGCATGTAAGATCGAAAATTAGCAACAAATACATATTTAGGTCACAGTTCAAACATTGTTGAAAGACTCGGATTATATTTAAAGATTTACAACACTGAATCAATTAAACCCATAGATTAATTGAGTTGCAAAGCAGTCTCATAAAATCATCACTGGCAAGAAAAACATACCAACTCCAAAAAAAAAAAAAAATTTCGGGGAAAGCAAAGGTGTATTATCTTCTCCATATCAATGTACTTTGCAAAAACCAAATAAGACTGTCTCATTCATGCAGAGGAGAAAACAAGCCTATTAAACTACACACCACTAATTAGAAAAACTTTTTAAGAAAATAAAATGCCTACGTCCAGGAAAGCAATTACAAGCACAAATGTAAGCAGGAGCAACCTGTTTTGACTGTTTTGTCCCAGCTGCAGGAGGTGGCCTTTTTGAAGCAACAGGAGCTTTTGAAGGAGCCTGCGGTATGATATTAATGCAGTGACAAATTAGTAAAAGTTAACAAGAATATTAACAGTAACAGGAAACCCCTCGTTCTTTATTTTTTCCATTGACAAAAAGAATTACAAAAAATAAAGAACCATAGCTAAACTGAAACTGCTATATTAACAAATTCAAAAGTTAAAGGACACCTCTTCATCCTCGGAATCACTATCATCAGAGGAATCACTACCGGAATCCTCAGTTTTCTTGGGAGTGGGTGCAGAAGCTTTCTTCACAGCAGTTACTTTCTTTACATCCTAGTGCAGAGGAATAGAATCAATAATAAATACGTACAGAAATATATATAGAAACAGCAATAGGAACTATATGAAACAAACATCACACCTCATCATCAGAATCCTCCTCAGAGCTACTATCACTAGATTCAGCTTTAGCCTTTGCCGTCACTGAAGGTACATTCTTTGCAGCAGAAGTTGGCAAAGCAGCCTTTTGAGGAGGTTTCTATACAAGTATATATTAAGTTAGTGGAATTATAGAACATCAACAATAATTCAATACCAATAAAAAGGTAGGCCTTAAAAAGACGCCTAAATTTTAATATGCTTTCCGAGACATATTTTTGCATGACTTGAAAGCTATGCTACACTTTCAAGATTCAATTATGGTAGCATTGCAGGCATGGCAACACTCACATCATCTTCATCTGAAGAGCTATCACTTTCCGAACTATCAGTCAACCCCTTTTTAGGAACAGCAGTAGATACTTTCTTAGAAGCAAGCTTTGACTTTTTCTGTACGTGCAAAATATTAAATTTATGAATCACAATCATAAACGTTCCCAATTAAATTAAAAAGCAAACATCATTAAACAATCCAGCACTTACTTCATCTTCATCTGAGCTGCTATCTTCGTCTGAAGAATCTGAACTACTGGAGGACTTGCCTTTCTTAGCAGGTGCAGAGCCATTTTTAACAGCTGCGGCTACATTTTTTTTTGCAGCAGGCTCCTAAATCAAAATTCAACAACGAAGATAAAGTCAAGAGCTTGGACAGGAATTCTTGTGTTCTATCCAGTATTATCATCGATACTCACATCATCAGAAGAAGAAGAATCTGAACTGCTATCAGCTTTCACAGTCTTAGCAGCTGGAACAGAGGCATTTTTTGCAACTGCAGGTTTTTTGTTCTGGGCAGGAGCTTCCTGGAAAAAAAAAATTTGAACATTAACCATCATAAAAAAAAAGATGATGTGCAACCAAGCAAATATTATAAGCAGAAGCATAATGCTCACTTCATCGGAGGATGAATCTTCCTCACTACTAGACTCTGAAGAATCTGAACTGCTAGCTTGTTTTGCTTTCTCTGCAGGTACAGAGCCATTCTTGGCAATAGCTGGCTGTTTCTTCAGGGTTGCAGGTTTCTGAACAAAAAAACAACATTAAAATAGGCAAAATAACACACAAATGTGTCTTCAAGTGCTTCATTTTATTATCCTATGAATGTCTCACCAAGAGACTTAAGAGAATGTTATAAGCATAGGCATAATACTCACTTCATCGGAGGATGAATCTTCCTCACTACTAGACTCCGAAGAATCTGAACTGCTAGCTTGTTTTGCTTTCTTTGCAGGTACAGAGACATTCTTGGCAATAGCTGGCTGTTTCTTCGGGGGCGCAGGTTCCTGAACCAATAAAACAACATTAAAATAGGCAAAGAACATACAAACATGCCTTCAAATGCTTCATTTTATTATCCTATGAATGTGTTACCTAGATAATTAAGAGAATAAAGAGCTATATAAATAGATTAAAGTGAATGTGTTCCGTAAGGAACCGACACAAAATAGAACATAGAATAAAAATTGAAATAAATCAATCTCAAGAGCAACAAATGTAGACCCGCAAGTAAAAGAGCAGTTGCTTTTTGCATACATCTTCAGAGTCGGAAGAGTCATCGGATGAACTACTAGTTTCGACTTTCTTCTTCTTTTGTGTCTTGGCTTCAACCTTCTTCTTTACAATAGCCTGTGCTACTCCATCGTTTTTCTTCTGCTTTTTCACAGCCACTTCTTTTTCAGGAGTTTCTTCAGCTTCTCTCTTGCCTATATAATTACAAAAGAAAAGATGAAGAAAGAAAAGCCCATAGTTTCAAATACATAAAAAAATCAAAAACCATAAAACAAGCAGCTCTACAATGCAGATCAATCTTAAAACCATGAAACTTTATGACAGGTGCTTGATTCTACAACAAAAGAAAAAGACTCAAAATTCAAAAAAAAAAAATCTACCTTTCTTTCCTGTCTGAGGAGGAGCTACAGCAGGAGCAGCTTCAACCTATACCAAAAAAGGAAAAAAGCACAAAATTAAACCAAAACTATAATTAAAAAAAAAGGTTTTAAAAGAAAAGCCGACAAAACCAATTGGAGAAAGAGAAAAAAGAGTACTTTGGGTGTTGATTTCTTGCTTGATTTTCCCATAGTTGATAGGAAAGAGATTTAAAATCCGAGTTAAAAGATATTTTTAAGGCTTGATAGAGGAAAGAGCAGCGGGTTGATCTCTGCAAAAAGAGTTGCAAAACCCTACTACTAGGATATTTTTGGGGGAGTGTTGGGTTTAGGGTTTTGTGAGGAGGCAGCAGTCGAGAAAATGGGGATTATATAGTCACGAAGTCCAAACGCTTTAAACGCTGCCAAAGCCCAAAGTGGGGGCAAAATGCCACGTGCGTTAGGGTTTTTGCAAGTCCCATAAACTGCAGCCGTTGAATCGCACGTGTAATAATATCAACACCGTCGGTTCCAGCCACCGACGGTCCCTGATGAACGGTGGATGTTCAATTACCTTTAATTGGAAACAGCTAGCGTTGGGATAGAGGTTTCGGTTGACTATTAAAGCCCAAGAAAGAGATGTTGGGCTTTTGCTAACCCATTTAGATAATCCGAAACAGTAACGACGTCCACTAAAGATGTTTACTATTAATGTGAATATTCGACCGGTTAAATTTTAAAAATTCAAAAATTTTAAAATTGATCGAATAAAAAATATATTTTAAAATAAAAATAATTGAATTAAATTTAAATTAGTTATTTAATTGTTTCACAATTTTAAAATATAAATTATTTATATTATTGCATAAAAGTAACTGTATGTTATATATTATATATTATAAATGATATATTACATTATATATTTTAAAATTATTAAATAAATAAAATTTTATTTATATTATATATATAATATAATAAAAAATAAAATAAAAGACTTGATTTATCCAATCTATTCTATTATCAGTATTGAAAACCAACAATTAGCTTAATTAAAAGAATAAACCGAATTAAATTAACCAAAATTAATTAACTTGATCAATTAAATTAATTGAAAACGAGTAATGCTCAACCCTATAAGTTGAGTCATGATTCTAATTTCTTTCAAATTCTTTATCCGAATTCAGCTCTAATCAAATCCGTCACCCATTTCGTTGTTTAAAAATATATTTAAATATTTTTTTACATTAATATTTATATATTTTATAATTAATTTAAATTTCAAATCTAACAATCTATTATTTTTCAGTCTTATAAGAACTGTAGAGGGTTTTCTCAAATAATGTGGGGATAATTTTGACAATATATAAAAAAAAAAAAATTTCTGCGTGAAATGAAAATTCTCATTTTTTTTCTTCATACGATTTCCATCCTTTTCTACCTTTAGCTGCTTCAATCGTTGATTTTATTTTTTTCAATTTCACACCTACCTTAACTAACTTATGTACAAAGATCATACAAAGAATGGTAAGGACATTTCATTTTTTTGGTTAGTATTATTCGTTCTTCTTCTTTTTTATCTAAAGCTTTCATTTTTTCTTTATCATGCAATCTTTTTTGTTTTTCTTCTTTTTTTAATCTGCGTAGAGATGTTTAGCAAATCCAGCATACTTGAGTATCCATGGGTATATGGGTTTTGATAATTGAGAGAGAGAAAGAAAAGAAAAGTAAAAGAAACAATCAGAAGAGATTTACAAGGAGATGCACATGTTCATAGGTAAATTGGTTCCTAAATTATTTTTTTTTTGCTATTTTGTTTTTCCTATTTGTAGAAATAGATTTGTAAAGCTATAATCTGCTTATAAATTGCTGCAAGAAGGTAAGATACATTAGCTTTATTTTGCTTTATTTTTTTATAGAATTAAATTTTTGAATTGGGTATTTTTCTTCTAATATATGATCTTTATGAAATTTGTAGGTTTGGGAAGGTTATATTTGATGAGTAGAAAGTTACAAATTAAGTGGAATGTCAGAAAAATCTTATAGTAGATCTTTCAGTTCCTATTATAATAATCTAAAACTAATGTGAGTTCTCCACTTTTCACCCTAATTTTACATTAGATATAGATTTAAATTATTATTATTATTATTATTATTATCATCATTATAGTTAGATTTTGACTAAATTAAGAACAAAATAGTTTTCAGGGCAACATTGTATATTAGAAAGTTGAAAATTCAATTTGGATGTGTTAGGTTCATTCCGTTTGTGAAGAAAGGCTTATCTCATAAGAATTTTTTTCATGTATTCTTTGATTTTGGTTTCATTAAATCTATTTTCTTTATTATTGCTCTATGTTTGAGAGAATGCTTGAGAGGGTTAATCTCAAAATTCAAGAGTCTTTGTTGTACTCATATCTGCTAATATTGCAATCCATAAAGATGTGATGGCTCTTTTATAAATTTAATATTCGATGAAGTATTGTACTTTCTTTTTTCTCATTCTATAAAATGGTGAATTGAATGATTCAATAATTCAAATGATTTTCAGCTTAGCTATAAGGTGCGATTTATAATATCATTGTTTGTTTCCAAGCAGGCAAGTGCAGACTGCACTAGGTGAATGCTTTTAGGTTTTGTTCTCTATTTTCGATTGTTTATTATCTTCTTCAAGTTTTGTTTTATTATGATTAAGTTTGGATTCATCGTACCTCATAAATTATATTACATTTTTTTGGAAAAAGTAGGAATATAAAACATAGTTGAATTTCTTTTTAGTTAATTAGTAATAATACTTAATAATAACTTCCTTTTTTTTATCATCCTTGCGTGCAGTTATAGTGATGGGAGAACTAATACGAATAAAAGGTATGATGTAACTTTTAGCTTAAGCATTGAATTGTGATAGTGATATTGTGATTTTAAATTTTCGAAAAGCTATTCTTTCATGATTTTATGATGATAATTAATTCTTCAATAATGCTATGGTGAATTATTTAATAGATTCAATCTTTACAATTGCTATGGCAAAAAGTTTTCTACATTGTGGCTTTTGGATTATATTGTTACGACATTCACGTATATTGAATCATTCATTGCAAATGAAGTTATTATAGACCTAACACGAGATTATTTTTAGCCTACTAATTAAGTTGAGCATCCATTTTTAGTTTTAATCTTTTGTCATAGAATAAGCATATTATATCTATATTCCTTGGATTGATCTTAATTTAGATTTATAGCAGACGAGGTTAGCAGAGGATCCTACAGTAAGCTAAATAAGCTTCTAAACTTTCAAGTGTTTGGTGCACTAGCATATGCATGGCAGTGTCTTTTGGCTATATTACATCTCTTGCATATAAATGCTTTCACTTTGTCATCGAATCTGATAATATAAAACCCAGTATTTTTTAAAATCAATGTTTATCTTACCTTAATTGATACTTCGACGTGGTAGTAAATATGTAACTATGAGTGTAGCAAATACTCAAGTTGGATTTGCTGCATTATTTTTTTTCTTAATTGTTAACTATTTTGCAATTTGAATGTATGAATTGTATTTTTGGCTGATAGCAACGATGATCATTGCATGTATGATCACTTATAATTCTGTTTTTCTTTTTTAAAAAAAAACTTATAGCATACAAGCATTTAAAAGCCACCAATTTTCTCTTCTTTTATCCTTTCATGTCGTTTGAGACTTTTTAGTTAGTAACCAAACTTTCAGCTATATTATTTGGGTTATGTGTCGGAACCATGGTAATGTTAGGATCTGCAACTAACGACCCTATTTTGTATAATATATATAATGCTCTTCAAGCTTTATCAAAGTGCTAAATTAAATGAAATCTAAGTTTTGAGGATTTGCTTTTGGAATTTGCTGTGGTTCTTCAATGCCCAAATAATGTGTTTTCTAAAGGTTTCACAATATTTGTCATTAACTTTTAACTTATTTCGTTTCTTTAAATGTGAATTTGGTCATATATAAATCTTTTACAAAATTTTTGGTTTTAAACACATTGATATCACTTTTTCATTATTCATTCAATTATTAATACATGCACTTTTGTATATTACTTTTACAAATAAAAAAATCAAGCAAGTTAGACCTTTTGAAAGCGCTTATGAATACCTCGAAAATGTAATTCTCACTTTTTTAAAAAAAGAAAAAATTATCTTAGTTGATATTTCTTAGTTTACAAGATAAATGAATGTAACTATGGCTGCCAAAGTAGATTTCTATAAATTTGGATGGTGCGCAGAACATACCAAGGCAGTGTTGAATTGTATTACATTCTTCTAGCTAAGTCACACTGTAAGTTTACTAACAAGGCTATGGTTGAGAACCTCCATGTCACTTCACATTTGGATGTGATTTAGCCAACTATTCCATTCCTTCAACATATGTATGCATGTATATGTACATGTATTTATCAATTTATGTACGTGTGTGATTTAGCTAAAGTTAAATTGTATAACTTAGATGTTTTTACCCTTTTGTAGGAATCCATGGAAAAAGTTATCAAACTATATCGTTCTTGATTTGAGTAAATTTAAGGTATTTCTATTCTTTGCTTAACATTTTTTTTTTTAAATTTGATTATCTTTCTCATGGATATACCATTCTATAGCTGTTTATCCAATATATTTACTGGTCCTCTTATTTTTTATAGGACATTTAAGGGAAGATTATGTATTTTTTTATGTTTATTAAACATCATAAAGGTGTTATGACAGTACAAGTAATTTTTATTAATATTTCATAAAAAATATTACCCGTAGCATCGTGTGGGCATGTTCGTAGTGCATTAATATTTGCGAGCTACGAATACATCGAGTAGTGAAAAATGTGTTGTTGACACAAATCATCGTTGTTGTATATGAATACGAGGACAAAATTGAATTAAAATCAATAAAATAAAACAATAAATATGTTCCATTTCTTTCACATTTGATCAAACTGACAAAGTCCAAAACTATTCAAAGTTATTTCGTTTCCATGGCTCCCATCTGCTCCCCAACAATAAAAAGACGGGTATAAATGCATATATTATTGATGCAAGCAACAATAAAAATATGATTATAATATAATAAAATAAATAAATAAATAATTTATTTATTTGAATTCAGACGTAAATATCGGACATGGATTTTATCTTACACAGGTATGTTTAATATTTTTAAGTTTTTTTCATATATTTAGAGAGTCTAAAAAGGATTATATCTCCAATCAAATATTTAGATAGGCGTTGAACGTAGGTTTTGAACACAGATACCTTAAAAAAATAAAAAATCGAAGTAATTATTATAAACACGATATAGATACACAAATTGCTCAGCCTCTCTAAAATAATGCAATTTCATAGTGACAATAATTGAATATAGAATCTTACATTACAAATGCTAAGGTCAAAAAACCGTGAATTTAAGAAATAAAATATTTTCTTACCCTATGTTATTTAAATTTGGATGTAAGAATTGCATACGGATAAGTATTTAATATAAATATTTTTATTTTTTTAAATTTTTATATGTATTTAAAAAATTATTAAAAAATTATACTTTTATACTTATATTTAAATATAAATATTTTTAAAAATGAAAATTCACAATAATATAGTTTCTGCCTATTCCATCAGTTGGAATCTGCTTTGGCATTAAGTAAAATTGCCGTCATTGCAGCAGTAATGGAGCCGGAATCTGCTTATTTTACATGTATATCCTCGTCGGTATTGCAGGCTGTATGTGCCTTCAAACAACACTGGCAAAAGTTCCTAGACTAATAGTAGGAATCGCAATCAATAGTAAAATATCCAATGCTTGACATCATTTGATTCGATTTTTATAAATTTAAATATAAAATTTTAAATATTAAAATTAAATTCATTTTAATTAATTCGAATAATATTAAACATCTAAATTTATTATCTAAATCTACTTTATTTATATGAATAATAAATTTAAATATTCAAATTAAATATCTATTAAATATTTAATTTTTTTAATTTCATATTTTTATTACTAAGAAATGATTTAATGGATTAAGACACTTAGCTCATTCGGTTATGTGACATAATACTATCTAAATTTCTTTTCGAATGGATTTCTTATTTTTTATTTAAAGACAGTGACAAATAATTATTTTTTTTCCTTTCTTTCCTTAATAACAAAATTTGCTAATCATTCAAACTAATTTGATTACGTAGCATTGGTTTTTGATTAGATGTCACCGCAACTCTAGTGCTGTGACATTCCAAGTATCAAAGTGGGGGGA
>JBBYHM010000002.1:6219088-6260310 GCA_038381775.1 Adansonia rubrostipa | reverse complement strand
GGTTTAGTGGTGATATGACCATCGCCGAGCTAGATGTCGGGCTATGGTGCCTAGTGGTCGGTTCAGCCAGTCGGCCGTCGGTCAAGATGTCAATCAGCATTTATTGTTATTGTTAGTGGGTCAAATTATTGTCGGTGAGACTTGACGGTCGACATAATTAAATAGTACCGTTTTGATCGTCGCCATATGCGGGTCATAACAAACTGCATAAACAAATCATAAAAAAGAGACAAAAAAAACAAAATAGCCCATTGATAACATGGTCGACAATTGCACTACACTATCTTTGATATCATTTTGAAGTGATAAGGTTTTTCGATATTTGTTTATTTATTTAAAATTCATTGCGAATGTTAATAACAAAGAGTTTGCTTTGTTGTATCCATTTTTTTTTTTCGTTTTTAATTCCTACTTGCAACCTTGATAATTTTCTTTTCTTAAGCAAAAAATTCTTATAGAACATGCCCAAATTTTGCTGAACATAAAATGGATAGCGAGTAGCAACACAAATGGCTGGGTCCTGCCTTACTGGCTGTAGTCGAAGCAGCAGCAGCTACTAGGTAGCTAGAAAGGTGAAGATGGCAATGTGTTGGCGGTGAGGAAGAGAGAAAAGGACTGATCAGATGCGACGACCGGGACCTGATGGCGCGCACCGCGAACAGTGGCAAACTTTAGGCCTCCTTCTTACTCCTCTACCCATCCACCTACTTGGTTCTTGTGGAACCCTGCCCTCTATTCTTCTGTCATTTTTAACCCCATCTTGTTTATGCTATACCTCGTTGACGTCACTAGCACCCTCCCATCAGTGTCGCCACTGCAACAATGATTATATTAGTTCATATGAAAACTTTGGTTAAATTTAATCTACATTGCTTAAAAAGAAAATGTTTGTATTTATGTACCTGTAAATCCAAGTACGCTAGCCAGCATTGTGGAGTTTTTGAATGATGGGCAACACAGAATCGGGAGAGTCATTTCAACCCTTGATTGCACCACTGTGAATATCTGGTTGCAGATAAGTCAATTCCTAATTGTAATACGCATCTTAATTCAAATATCTACTGCAGTGGAATACGATCAAACCAACTAACTTTTAAAAAATTAAATTGATAAAAACCAAGTCAAAATAAACAAGAAAAGCAGCAGTAAAAAAAAAACAATATGTGGTTCGAGAATCAACTACATATGTCCATGGACACAACAAAAACGAAAGTCACTAGTAAAACTTGTTGGGATCACATGTGAGTGAGTATCCCACGTCACTAAGAAGTGAGATGCAAAGGTGAAATTTGTACACAAAGGGTCCAAGAACTCATTAGTTTAGGCTTTTGGGTTCAAGTGGTGTCCAATATGCACGAGCCCCTTTGATCTGTGCTCCTTATGGGCTCAAGGTTTTGGCTACTGGTTCAGAGTCAAAGGGTCAAGTTAGATGCAACGAGTATAGTGTGATGCACTGAGGCAACTGTAGTTGCGTGTAGGCCTACACGGAGACATGGAAGATGCGAGGTTGGTGTTGGGCTTAACACTGCATTGACAGTTAAGAATTAATGCAAGATGCGCATGAGTTGTTGAGAGAAATAGCACGATTTACTTGCACAACTCACAAGTGAAGGAGAAGATTTATTGTGGTTCATAAGCAAGGTTCACAAGTGTAATGTAAAAGTGACATGTATACTTGAAGGATTCAAGAATACATTAGCTTAGTATTTTGGGTTCAAGAAGTGTCCAACATGTATATATGAGCTCCTCTTATGTGCTCCCCATTGGCTCAAAGTTTTGGCTTATCTCCCAACAATACTCTATGGCCATTTATTAAGCATGTCACTCCCTATAGAACATTCAAGTGAAGAGATAAACAGAGCTTGAATTGAAGGAACTTAAAATGTAAAATTATAATATTGGCCTCTGCCTTATATGAACCTTTTGCTTGAAGATATTGATTAGGTGGTTAAGATATTGGATACGAAGGTTATGCATGAAGCTCTTTTGAGGTTATCAAAGCGGAGACTAGGAATTATATCAAGTGCCTCAAAGGAAACAGTTACTAAAGGGAAAAAAAAAAGAAAACTTTCTAAGGTCATAATTCTCCCAACTTTCGGTCTAGATATTCGGATTAGATAAATAGAATGGGCTAAATAGGTTAAATGACTACTTTTGCTAGAGGTTCAATAGGCATCGCTAGTAACATAAAATATGACATAAAAGTTGACGGTTCTGGAATTTGGGTTAAAGATCAAGTAAGCAAGGAAAACTCGAAGGTAAATTTCTGAAGTTCAACCCTCACATGAACAAGGATCGATCATCATTCACCCATTGACCTGACCCCCCAATAACTTTATGCTCTGCCATAAAATAACTGGTTAACCTTCGTTGTTATTCTATGCTTTTCTAGCCGCAGTAGATCGGAAGCTATAAGGAATGATTAAACAAAATTGAAAAGAAAGCTAATAAAATCCCACAGCTGTCCCTCGGAAAATTTTAGGGGAAGCTCTTTCTCACACGGTGAGCGTCATGCTCGTCACATCTCTATTTTTTAAAAATATTTTAAAAATTTATATTATTATATAATTTTATTATTATGTAAACTATAAGACTTAATTTTTTATTTATTTTTATCTCATAATAATATTTTAATTAATAAAAATATTTTTATTTAAATTTAATTATAAAAATATATAAATATTAATATAAAAATAAATTTTTAATATTTTTATAGAAATTATTATGTTTCAAAATTTATATATATATATATAAAATACCTAAAAGATGATTATGATATAGTAAAATACATGAAAACGATACGAATATACGAATTTAATATTTTAATTAAGTATTGTTTTGTGTATTTTTATGATAAAATTTTACTTTTTACTAGTTAAAAAGAATTACTATCAAAGATTATCAAAATTACACATCAATATTATAGTTTATATAAATTATTAGAGTGTAGGTAATATTTATATATAATATATGCACTGGATAATGTATTAATATAAAGAATCTTTAAAGATAATGTTTATGTGTAATAAATTATATATAAATATTATCGAATTACATACAAACATTACAATTTTATATAAAATATTAATAAAAATGTAATGTATTTATGTTAAAAATTCTTTTAAGAAAATTAAATAAAATTTTTTTCAAAATTTTTTTTTGATTTTTATTAAATATATTATATATATGTATCAAATTAATTTTTTAGTGCTTTTTTATGTTAAAAGTTTTATGTTTTTATATTTTTTTTATTTTTTTTCATATTAGTGATAAATATATTATTTTAATAAAAATTTAATCTTAGGTTAAAATTTAAATTTTTTATTAGTTGGTAACAATTACAATTGAACATCACCGATATTACACATAAATCTTACAATTTACGTAATATTTATATGTAATTTATGTTATATATAATATATTTGTGTAAAGAATCTTTGAAGGTAATGTTTATATCATCTTATTACGTACAAACATTACAATTTTATATAAAAAATTACAATATTAATTTTTATTAATATAACATATTTGCTACTAACATTAAAATTATATTAATAAAATAAAAATATTTTTTTAAACTTCAAAAGTTACTAGAAGATTAATTTCCTACATATATAATATATTTAACAAAAAATCAAAAACTATTTTGAATAAATTATATTTAATTTTCTTGAAATAATATTTTATATAGATACATTACAGTTTTGATTATATTGTATATAACTCTATAATATTTATATGTTATCCGGTAATACTTATATATAATTTGTTACATACAAATATTATCTTGAAAGATTTTTTACATATATATTACCCATAACAAATATTACATGCAAATATTACTTATACTTTAAGGATGCATGTAAATTATAATGTGTATGTGTAATTATAATAAAAATATGTAATTATGATAATAAATTTATGCAATAAATAATATAATTATGTAACTTTTATAATTTATGTAATACTAGTTTCTATTACCTATTGATAATATATTTGTGCAACTTAAGAAATATTCATGTCAATGTAAAAATTGTATGTTTTACAACTTTAATGATCTTTGATCATAATTTATGTAATATTTAATGTATATATCCAATTGTAAGAAATATATATGATAGTTATTTTTATTACTTATGATGATAAACTTACGTAACTAGATAATATAATTTATGTAACTATAATATTTTAAGTAATGCTGCTTTCTATTACCTATTAATAATATAGTTTTGTAACTAACAAAAGTTTTATGTAAATTTAATAAATTTGTGTATTATAACTTTTATTATATTTTTTCATAATTTATGTAAATAAATAATATATATAATTATAATAAAAAGACGTAATATAAATTTATATTATCAATTATAATAATTTATGTAATTGATGATATAATTTATATAATTATAATATTTATTGATAATTTTTTTATTATAAAAATTTATATAATTTATAATATATTAATATAATTATAATAATTTTATATATTATTTTATTATAATATATATAAAAAAATTATAACCGAATAAATTGGTTGCAAATCAAATTTTACCGTAACTGCATGGTAAGGAGCGCACCCTAGCAGGGGACAACGCTCCATACTGATTTGACACATGCTCCCATTGAATGTTCGAAAGTTCGAGGCTTCGCCGGCTGCCATTCTCTCTCTCAGGGTACACAACAGGGCGCCTGTTTCCTTACATAAAGCGGAGTGAATATTAAATAGTATTGCTACTCAACCTAGGATAAACATTAGTTATAATAATATTAAAAATATTTATTAACAGACATTTGATTTGTTAATAAAATAATCAATTATTAATTTTAATAATTAAAGATTAAATTCAAACAATTTTAGTTATTAAAAATATAAAAAAAAAATTTTGGTGAAAATAATGTATAATGATGATTATAATGCGGTTAAATAAGAACTAATTAAAATGAGGAAGAGTGTTGAGAACGGAATTAGTAAATAATTCGAATTAAGTCTATACACACAACTTATAAGGCTCAAAATTAGGTGATTTTGGACTTGTCCACAGTGGATTTTGAACAGAAATTTTTAAGGTCAAATTTGATTTATCAAGATATTATTTCATTAATAAAATTTTTTATTTTAATTTTATAATATATTTAAAATATTGACATGTTAATATAAAATCCTATTAATATTTTAATAATTTTTAAATAATACAAGCCTAAATGAGTGGGTGTTCGAACTTTGCATTTAGATATTTCAATTAAGTTAAATTTTATTTAATTTGTAGACATCTTTAATACGAATATTTTATGTTGTGAGATGGATTTAACTCTACCCAATAATTAAAAATTCAGAACAAATAATTGAATTACAAATCAGAAGGCTATCGAGCTTAGGTAAGATATCTAAGCCAAGCATTAATTAAATTGAGACAAAATTAGTTCAATTGATAAAAATTAATTATATATATTTTTAATTTTATTTGTAATTAATGAAATTTAAATTTTTAACCTTGTAGATTTATAATAAAGACTATTTCATAAACTAAATATATATTTTTATAATTATTAACTATATTTAATATCCATTTAACATTAAACTTATTGTTCAAATGTAAAAAAAAAAAAAATCAAGTTGACTTTTCAACTAAGTGGAACGATAATTAAAAGCTTGACTGGTTTGACTTTTGGTTTAATTTTTCTAACCTTATTTTTTTAACTTTGCTATTCAACTTCAAAAAAATTACGTATATTTACACACGTGTATATACAAAATAATTTTTTTGTAATTTTGTTATATTGACCTTAACGGGATTAATCAAAAAAATAGTAAGTAGTAAAATTATCATTACAGTATAAGTGAATATTAAAATTTATTATAATACTTTATTTTGATTAATATTTAGCATTAAACTTTTATTTAATTGAATTTTACAATTAAACTTTGATTTTGATTTGATTTTGTCAATCAATTTCGATTTTTAATTGAATTTTGCAATTAACATTGATTTCGGATGATTTGAAGATAAAATTTAATCAAAAATTCTTTCAAATATTTTTTTTTAATGAATAACAAAAATAAATTAATTTATAAAAATTAAAAAACAATATAGAATTTTTCCTCTATGAAAGAAATACTTGAAAGAATAAGAAAAAGGAAAAATTAAATGTACTTTTTTTTATAAGACAAGCATTGTATACTAATTTTTTATTTTTTAGTATTTTTTTATTAATCCAAAAATTATCTACATGAGATTGGATTACTCGTATAAATTTAAAATATAATTTGATTGTTTTTTAAAAGACAAAGTTAACTTATTTTTTACTAGCATAAATATATAATGCAAAATTAACGAAACAACTTTGAGTGAATGCAATTTTGCTTTTGCTTTAAATCTTAAGATATAGTCTTTTTAGATAAATAATTTAAGATATAATCTTAAGATTAATTTTTAGATAAAGGTGTTCATAGGCTATGCTACTTTTGTATAAGTCTTAAGACCCATCTAATATTTGAGAGGTTTTAAACAAAATACTAAACCTAAAAAATAAGTTTCGGCAAATACTTAGATCTATTTATAAAATGACCTAAGCGTTGGCTTCAACATTCAAGGTTCGAGCTTAACTCAGCCCGTTTTTTAATTATATAATTTATATTATCTTTATATTTATATATTGTGTAGTTTATATATCATATAAAAAATAACATACATAATATTATAGTATAAACATTAAAAATATATTAAATTATTGATATTTTAAAACTTAATAAAAAATTATTAAATAACTAAATATTAAATTATCTAAACATAGAAAAATATATATATACAGCTAAAGATTAAATTAGAAAAAAAAAATATATATATATATATAATATGAACATGTCTAAACGAGCATGTGCTAGCCATTACAAATATTTATGGACTTGGATCGAATTTGAGATTCATATTTTAAGCAAAGATAGGCATAGACAAATATAAATAGTTTTGATATCATACTTAAATCCGACTTGACACATGAATACCTATATATATTATATTCACAAAAATTAATTTTTAATTCTTACTTAAAACTCTTTGTTTGCAGATTATCTTAACCACCTTATGCTGTTCGCTTTCAGAAGGTAACATAAAATAACAACCAAATGACATAAAATAAAAACCAAATGATATTCCAACTTAATTTGTAAACTTTTTTTGGGGGGGGGTGTTAAATCGTATTATTGTAAATTTTTGTTGAAATAATGAGATAATATACTCAAATTTTTTGAGCTTAATGCAAAAAAAAAAAAAGGAATTCACTTTATAAAATATTGTATAATTCAAGTTATTATATGATTTCAATGAAACTCTTTTTTTACAATATCCCACTCAACATTCAAACCATACTTTCTAAGCAAATATAAAATTATGTGAAATTTATGTTAAAAATAAAAATTTTGATTGAGTTTTCGATTAAAAAAAACTATCATAATAATAATAAAACATACATTAATAAAAGAAATATTAGTCTTTCAAGGTTTTTGAAGATATGATTTAAATTCTTTTTTTTTAATTGACATTTTTATTTTATTTTTCTCTAGTGAATTGCATATCTTTTGAGGAAATAGACCGAACTTTTCTCTAGTGACAGCAGGATAATATATATGTCCAGAAACCTATTTGTTTGACTAGAATTTCTTTCTTTCTTTCATTGCTTTTAAGCTTCTTTTGGGCTTTTACTGTTTTAGAGTTTTCAGACGTAAACCCTAGTACGTTTGCTTCTTCCATGGGTAATGGGCAAACAAAGTCTCCTGCGCTTCAGCCTAACTCTGATTTGTCCGAATTATTCTTCCAACTAAGAACTTGTTTAATAATTAACAAAAGTTTTGACAAAAAAATTTGGACATGAAAAGGGGGCTTTGGACAAATCAAAAAAGCCTATTTAATACACAGGTTATATCTTTGTATATAGATCTAAGTTTATTAATTTTAAATTAAGAGAGATCGATTCCTTTTAAATGAAATTATTATTATTATTTTTGTGTATAAATTTTAGTCAATTTGGATAATGTTTTTGGGGCCATCATGGATATGCCTGCGCAAAGGTAATGAATGTATAGCGATTATATTATAAATTATAGTCACAAGTAAATTTAACTCTTATACTTTCTGTCTCAGATATTTACCATTATCTACTTAACCAATTCGTGGGGTATGTGTGTGTGTATATATATATATATATATTACATTTTTTAATTTATAATTTAATCTTATACATTATTATAATTTAAGAGGAATTAAAATCATATTATTAACTATTTATTTTTGTACCAATCAATTATCACTTACAAATTCTTAAAATTAAGAGGCTTATTATTGTTTTAAATTACAATAATGTTAACTTTCAAAAACTAAATTAGCTTTTATCTCCGTAAGATGTTTAAGGTTTAGCTTATTTAATTTTGTCCTACTACGTACCTATTATTCTCACTAAAAAGCTATAAATAAAATATTATATTTAAATGAACCCACCACTTATATCATTACATTTTTTACTACGAATATATTAAAATTATATAATTTTTTTTAAATGTGCATTTTGTAACAAATAGAATATATTTTGAATAGTTGAAGATCTGTCATTGTCAAGGAAGATCTATTTCTACCCTGTTCTTCAAAGGATGTATACGATATGATTATATATATGTACATAAAGTAAGTTGTAATTGAAAGATAAAAAAAAATTATAAATAATAAGATTTAAAATTATAATTTATTAAATAATATTTTTTAAAAATAATTATATAAAATAATTGAATTTAGCTTGAAATTCGGACAATATGAATATTGACTTACGGTACAGTTACGTTTTTTTTTTCATTAATTAGGCAAACGAGAATTGAACTTGGAAAGGAATTTGGCCGAAGTATATAGTCACGTGTACTAAATTCATATTGGAAGAGATGTACGTCATAACTCATAATGTGTAATCCTTTCTTACATTCGAAATAGAAGTCAGAAACCGAAACTCCTGAGAAAGTTGACATTTTGATGCATTTATTTTAGCTTCGTTTAGGAGTCCTACCTCTCATGATCACCTATGCACATCCAACACGTTTAGTGCATATATACCAACATAAATGCCCACAACGGATCTAGGCACAAAATAAAAATATATAAAAAATTAGTAGAAGTTTGAACCCAATAAGAAAGGTTAAAACTACGAGAGGTCTTTATGTATGCTAAATCTTCCATATATAGGCTCTTTGGGCTGCGTTCGGGAAGGGTACTTATACAAAGGTAATAAAATCACTGGATTCAAACTTGAAGTTCATATTTTGTAACTTATTTGCCAGAAGACTAACTGAACGTTATGCATCTCTGCCAATACATATTTTATTCACCTTAATTATCGCTGTAAATTGATCTAATGATTTATTTTATTTTATTTTATTTTTCTCAATATATCGTGGGGTGGGCTAGCTAGGAACAAATTAACAGTAATTTGATAAGAAATCATGTGCTTAAACTGATCATTTTAACATCATAAAATGAATTTCTCAATAAGGTAAATTTGATATATAATATATTTAAAAGTGAATCCAAAAATTAAACTATTGACCATATGTCATTTAATGGTAATTAATTAATCTACCTTGAAACAAACTGTAACTTTAGGCTCGAGTTTTGGGGTATTACAACAGTATCTACCAAAAAGAAAGATGGTAAAACAAGGGGTGTAATGAATTAATGGGTTAAAGTTGGAGTAATTAAGAATTTACCCAAACCAACAAGTTTATGTTCAATTACAAATCTTCCAAAAATCATACATCTAGCTCCACCATAAGTAATCAAATTATATATTGGCTGGTTGGGTTGTTTGCCAAGTTGTATGATTTATAGTTAGCCCTAAGTTACCATACTAGATTACCAGTGCCACACAATTAAATCATTAATTCTATGTGCTACCTAATCTACAACTATGCAATTTAAACTAAACTTGCAAAAAAAGGGGAAAAAGCAAAAACCTACGAAAAATTGTTGCACTTAGGTTATCCGTCAGCACCCACTTTTCTTCCTACACCAAAATTGCAACCCATCTCAGAAAACAGCGTGTAAACTCTATTTGTAGAAACTGTACTTTTGACACTCAACCATAAAGCATTCCTCACATTCTCATTTGTCATTGCCAAACATTCCATAAGCTAGGAAAGCTTCTGGGACAGCCCTGAATTTTATTAAATACTGATCTCAGTTTCAAGAAAATAACCCACCAAAAAAAAAAAAATTTTTTTTTAAGTCACACACAGGGCAATAGCAGCTACTCAGAGTTCAGCTCACCAAATCAAACCAATTGGACCAAAACATGCACGCCAAGAAACGCATGCTTTATCCTTTATAACGCATTGCCATTTGCCAGTACCACCCCCTGCCTTAACTAACAATTCCCATGCAAAATTAGCCTATTGTCCTTTCATTTCCTGTCATCCAAAAACCATGGTTAACCATAGCGGCAATCTAAGTTCCTCTTCCGAAAACGATTATCTTGTCAGAAACTTTGTTTCCCGGCGGATGTTTCTCTTGCAAGATGTACAAATTTTGGAGCTAATTCTTGCTCTTTTCGTCTTTATTGCTATACATTCCTTGAGGCAGAAAAGGCGGCATGGCCTACCTGTGTGGCCATTTCTAGGCATGCTACCATCGTTAGCGTTGGGTCTCCGGTCCGACATGTACGAGTGGATTTCCGAGGTACTTTGCCAGCAAAATTGGACTTTCAATTTCAAAGGTCCATGGTTTAGTAGTCTCAATTGCGTGGTTACCGCTGATCCTAGGAACCTTGAGCATCTTCTCAAGACCAAATTCTCTCTTTTCCCCAAAGGGCCTTATTTTCGTGACACCGTTTCTGATCTTCTTGGGGACGGGATATTTGGCGCAGATGATGAAATCTGGCAACGGCAGAGAAAAACAGCAAGCATTGAGTTCCACTCGGCTAAGTTCAGGCAATTGACCACTGAGTCATTGCTTGAGCTTGTTCACGCCAGGCTCTTGCCTGTCTTGGAAAATGCTGTGAACAAATCAATCTCCATTGATCTCCAAGATATCCTGCTGAGATTAACTTTCGATAATGTTTGCATGATAGCCTTTGGGGTTGACCCTGGGTGCCTGAGTCCCGGATTACCTGATATACCATTCGCCAGAGCCTTCGAGGAGGCAACTGTGGCTACGCTACTACGTTTCATTACGCCAACATGCATATGGAAAACCATGAGGTACCTGGATTTGGGTGCGGAAAAGAAGCTGAAAAGAGCGATAAAGGGCGTGGACGAATTCGCCGAACAAGTTATAAGAAGAAGGAAAAAGGAACTGTCCTTACAAACCGAAGACAAGAAGCAGAGATCGGACTTGTTAACAGTATTTATGAGGTCGAAAGATGAGCAAGGAAAGCCATATTCAGACAAGTTCCTTCGTGATATTTGCGTGAACTTTATACTTGCCGGAAGAGACACTTCTTCAGTGGCATTGAGCTGGTTTTTCTGGTTGCTGGGAAAGAACCCGACGGCCGAACAAAAAATTCTTGAAGAGATTTGCGGAATTATTAATGAAAGGGAAGAGATGAAAAACGGCGGAGAATTAAAAAGCCCGTTGATATTTAGACCAGAGGAGATCAAGAAGATGGATTATTTGCAAGCTGCTTTATCAGAGGCTCTGAGATTGTATCCTTCCGTACCTGTAGATCACAAGGAGGTAACTTTTTGCCTTTTCAATCATTGATCAACTTTCGTCTTTGGTAATGGCTGGTTATTTATTATTTCATTAAGCTTAATTAGTTTATATGATCGATCAGAGTATGAAATTAACCAGAGCCATTTTATGGGTGCTTTTGCCCACAATTCTTCCTGTTCTAGCTCTGCAAATTTACCTGTCGGTTATCATTTTTTTTATTAGATCATCAAACGATATTATTTAGCTCATGCTAGTCACTTGCTTGTCTTCACTTGGTAGTGATTTTGGTGAGTTTCTTGTTGACCTAACCTAGGAGTTACGAATGGTAATAAAACTGAAATTAGCAGTTGATCACCTAGATTCTTTTGTAATGACCTACTTCAAAACTTAAATAACCTACTTTAACTCAGTCTCTTCATTTTCTCTTTTTAAATATTTTTGTCCGACATAAATATAAATATAATTTTTTAAATACATAAAAAAATTTTAAAAATTTTAAAAATTTTAAATATATAGATGTTAAAACGTTAATCTAATACTCTCTCGAATTCAAATAATATAGTGAAATATATTTATACCTTTTGAGCTCTTAGTCAAAGGATTCCTCTCTCAATTTTACATTTAAGAGACCAGGCCACACATGGCATGACATCTCTAACTAATGTGATTTAAAAAGGAAAATAAACTTGAATTCTGACTGAAACTTATCTACTTATTCTTTAAACTTTAAACCCTGTTTTCCCCTTAGTTATTAACGTGCCGTTTGTCATTAAAGTATCTAGTCATTGATCATTCTCTTCTTTTCAGGTCATTGAAGATGACGTATTTCCGGATGGAACAGTGCTAAACAAAGGAACAAAAGTGATTTACGCAATCTACGCAATGGGAAGAATGGAAGCCTTATGGGGAAAAGACTGCAGGGAATATAAACCAGAGAGATGGCTGAGGGACGGCAGGTATATGAGCGAGTCAGCCTACAAATTCACCGCCTTCAATGGAGGTCCTCGGCTCTGTTTGGGGAAAGATTTTGCTTACTATCAAATGAAGTTTGTTGCTGCTTCAATCATATACCGTTATCGGGTGGAGGTGGTGAAGAATCATCCTATAGCACCAAAACTTGCCTTGACCATGTACATGAAGCATGGCCTAAAGGTGAACCTAATCAAGCGGGACGAATCAGAGCTTCAAAACTACCTGAAGATGCATGCTTGAATATCTTGACTAAACCTTCTTTCAATAATAATTATAGTTTCACTGTCTTCTTCTTTTCCCAGATAATGGTGTTGAACCGTATACATTTAAAAAAAAAGATTGTATCATGTAGACTGGCATTTGGTTATGTTTAGGATGGTACAATAATGGATTTGTTTTCTCAATTGAATTGTTCATTTATTTGATGACTATCGGTCTATGCAAATATCTCCATGCTATGTTATTTAAATTTGAAATAAGTATTAAATGTAAGTATATATTTTTTAATTTTTTTTTATATATTTAAAAGATCATATTTGAGATTTATGTTTGTCTTAAATACAAATATTTTTAAAAAAATTAAAAATTCTGCTAAAATAGTCCACGGTCTAGTGACTTTTAAGTTATCTATGATACAAGCAGGACATTAGGTTTAAGTAGACCTGCTCAAGGGTCGGACTACTTATCAAAGCCCGAAAGCCCGTCCGATATTTGAGAGGATTTGAATAAAAATATTAAGCCCGAAAAATGAGTTTGGACAAAAAAATTAAGTCCAATTAAAAAATGAACCAGATCTTAAATCCAACTTTCAAAGCCTAACCCGGCTCATTTCAATATTACATTATGTATATTTATTTTATATTTTATGTATTATGTAATTTTTATCATATAAACAATACATATATATATAATATTATAGTGTAAACTTTAAAAATTAAGTTAAATTATTTATATTTATAAATTTAATAAAAGCAAATTATTAAATTAATAAAAATTAAATTTAACAAATATAATTTAAAAAAATAAATTATAAAAAAAAATATAATATAAGCAAGCTTAAACAGACTTAGACTGTCTATTTATAAATATGAACAAGCTTAAATAAAATTCGAAATTCATATTTTAAATCAGACCAAACTTAAATAAACATATTTAATATTAATATTACACTTAAACTCGATCTAAATCTGATTTAATCCGATCAATGAGCGAGTAAGTTCAAGTGACTTTGGTGATTTTAGTTTTCCTATCAGATATTTTGTTCAGTTCTGATTACTGCTCCTTTAGGCATCCTTGATATGTTGCCTTCATTGGAGTGTTTTTTTTTTTTTTTTTTCCTTCCTTCTTCCTTTTATTAATAAAATAATTTTGGCTTAGTAAAAGGAAATGTAACAACGCTCTAAAATCCTTGCCCTCCCCTTAAAACATCATTCTTAATATCCAAGATTCAGTCGCTCCTTTCATTGGTTTAACTGCGAAAGCCCTTCGATTTTCTGCTTCCCGGATGAGTTTTCAGGTATCACTCACTGATATTAATGATGCTTCAGAAAAAAACAAGAATGGGCTGAAAATCTATTAATCATTAGATCTAATAATTTTAGATAAGATTATAAAAACATAAAAAATATTAATCAATAAAAACATAACATCACATTATATGAATATATATTGAAAAATCTTTTAATATGAATTATTAATATATTAAAATTAATATAAATATAAAATAATTTAAATATGATTATAACATAATGAAATATACGAATATAACACGAAACATGAATAGTCAAGTTTACTTATTATTTTTTTTCTATTTTTTTTTTCTCATTAGGGTGCAACTTACCTTACTGTCTGCATTTTAGCCATACATTATTGCATTATCCCTTCAAACTGTTTGCATCACTCACCAAATCGTGAATAATTTCATTGCTAGTCAAAATCAAAGAAAGAACAACAAAATTGTTGAACCTTCAATGACTTTTGCCTGTTTCAGCCAAGCTGCTACACCAACTTGTTGGCGGAGCAGCATACGTAAAAATCAGCAATATTGTCTTGGGTGTGGAGTGGACTGCAGGCAAGGCTGACATGGTCGATGTTCATCGATGGATGATAAATGCATAGAATAACATGTGTCGCAAAAGACAGATTATACTCATACATGCAACACCGCTGCAGAAAGACCACTGCATTTATCATATCATAATATTGAGGCCGTCTTAAAATTTCAATGCTGCACCAAATCAAATTCACTCTTAATTATAAGTTATAACATGACTGAAATAATAATAATAATAATAATAATAATAATAAATGAACTTTTACATTTTATATAAATAAATCCTTATATTTTTATTATACTAACATTTAATTTTTACCAAAATAAGTACTTAAATAAACCTTTGGAATTTAATTTAAACTTAAATATACCTTTAACACAAATCAATATTTCTTTTCAAATAAAGACTTATTTAAGGATAGATCAAAGAATAAAAGCTTATTTTGGTATAATAAAAGTAAAAGAATTTATTTAAAACAGTAAAATACTTCAAGCACTTTTTTTTTTTTGAGTATTTTAGCCTAATAACAAGCACAGTGCACAGCTATGATGTGAACTGTGATCAGTATACATGTTCTATAGATACAGCATGAAAGACTTGTCACAATATGCATATTAACACAGGTCTTAGTCCATGTATGGATGAGCGTTCAACATGATTTAAAGGCAGAAAAATGAAGAAATAGTACACATAAGTAACTTAACCAAAACCCTCTTCAATAAGATACAGCACGCTATCATTATTGTGATAATATATATATATATATATATATGTATATCCTTGACGGTATCTGTTCATTCAAAAATGAAAATAGTTGTACCAACAAAATATTGTTCATTGGCTCCAAGTAAGTTTGAACTGTAGGATAGTCCTAGTCAGCATCCTGGAGCAGGCTAGCTGGGAAGAAAAGTGCTGAAATATAAATTAGTCAGAAACAGCAAGTTCATAAGGTAATTGCTTTGCATTTATGTTATCGTTTCTCTGTCTTCAGTTACAGTGTATTTAGGTGAAGGAAAACCACGTCATTCAAGCCCTCCCGTCCCACTCCTCATAAAACTCCTCAAGAAATTCCTCCATGAACTTATGCCTTTTCTCGGCCCTCCTTTTCCCAGCCTGAAATATCCATAAGTTCTCAAACTCAATAGCAAAAGAGACCCTAATAATACTTGTGATGTGCAAATATATGAATGCCTAAAGTAATATCATGCACCCAATGATGGTTACGGATATAAGGAATTGTCTTACACATCTGACTACCTTAGTTTTCATCAAATCCTTTAACTTGAGAAGCTTCTCGTGGAAATGATTCACGGTAGTCTGCTCCTCTTTCTTCATGTACTGTTCCTTGGATAGGTCAGATCGTGGATGGATGGCAGGATCATGAAGCACTCTGTTTCTGTTCCCACCAAAAGTAAAGCAGCGAGCAATGCCTAAAATCAAAGAACTTTTGCTCAGCAGAAGACGTCTAAGTATTTTTATGCATGTAACCCGAATATAAAAAGGAGCAAAGGGCATAAAAAAGGTACAGATTTCTTTATGCGAGCAAGCATATTAGCAAATATACCTTGCAGTGTCTTATATAAACGACCCTAAAGGCAAAAGAATTGAAAGTTGATGACTCAAGTCAGCCAAGAATACAAAATGAAACTATTTCAAGCTTGAGTTTATAACGTTCATATGGGATGAAGGCGAATTTCCTTCAGAAGCTAACATACAAACTGAATAAAGTAAGGTGAAAATAATTACCTATGGCACCGATTGCATCAAGACGATCAGCATCTTGCACAACCCCAAATTCAGGGGAAAATTCATGGTTTCCCACTCCCGCAAGTTCATCTTTAAAACCTGAAAAACCAGGACATCTGTCATACTCATATCTTAAATACGAAGCAAGAAGTACATACACAATTTTACTTAGACCACTTATGATAAGTTACATGTAGAAGCCTACTTCACATTCAATGATTAAATAAGATTGACAATGAGATGCTTTATTGACAAAGATTACAGGATTATATGTATGAAAACTGAAATGGCACAACATTAGCTAAAAGGTCATAAAAAATAATCCTCAAACTCACCCATTCCCTTTATGATACTTAATATCTTTATCTTTTTGCTGTCTGCTATGCCCTCTTCCTCAAGAAAATTCTCAACAAGCTTCTCCTCAGATGGATCCCTGCATGCCAATATGGGAACTTATACATCAGAGCTAATAAAATGGAAAATGGAAAACCGTCTTCAGGTAGCAACCAGACTTAACTAAACTAGAAGGAATGCAACAATAGACTGCATTTGGGAAACACAAACTATAGATGGAATTAATATACAGTAGTTCAACAATAATTAGAAATACAAACCTCAAGTATTTGTAATCACCTGCAGGAGAGCCAGAAACCAACATTTATAAGTGACCAGTAGATTTAAAGAAGGAAATGGGTTTTAGGAATAGAAATAGAAGAGGACCTATATCGTGCAGAAGTGCAGCTAGCTCCACCTGCCATGCAAAACCAAAGCCAAAAGTGAAATTTAGAAGGGAAGCACTTAATAAAAGTTGAAGAGTTGAAAGACCTTTGCTTTGCAATTGAACATTAGAACATGAAAATTTTCTTAAGTTGCACAGTTTAAGTTTGCTCTAAACTCCATTTACCAGTAGAAGATCAAAATAATAATAATAATAATAATAATAATAATAAAGAAAAAAGGAGCAGAATCCCCGATCCATTGTTGAGTTCAGCGTCAGTAACTCAGAAGCCTCGCAAACTGGAAGTAAAAGACCAATTTTTGCACAAGAAACCATAAATTTCAAGACTTTACCGATTCTCTAACCACCCGCACACACAGAGGGGAAATAAAAGGAGCAAGCAAATATATATATATATATATATATGTATATATGATATTGATTTTTACGATTTCCATGGAGTGAGGATTGGAGGAGAGGCCTTCCTCTCGTGCAAGGGAGAGGGCAAGGTCTCTGACCCTCCAGACGTGCGAGGCATCGTGGGAAGCATCGTTCCCTTTCATTGCTTTCTCCACCAGCTGCTCCGCTCTTTTCACCGTGTCTCTGCTCGCCATTCCGTCGATTTCCCAACTAGCCTGCCCAATCCAAATTATTCAACTCAAGTAAAAGGGCTGCTTCTTCCTCCAAAAACAACCAAAAAAAAGGACGACTGAAAGAGAAACTTGGTTTGACTGATTGGGTCGCACGCAAATGCCCCTGAGGTCGGCCTGGGCGTACGGGGGTAAATTCATTGTATCGCTGATGTGGGCCTGCCACCTTGGTTGTACGTTGAGTCAAAGTGCTGACTGGTGTGGGCTGGGAATTTGGTAGACGTCAGCAAAGATGAAAAATGACAATCCATTTTTTTTCTAACTTTAATCTACAATCAGATAATAATGAAAATTAATTTTTATTATTTAAAATATTTATAAACACTTTTTAACGTAAACATTATCTCAGCATGTTCTATTCGATGCATGTAAGAGAAGTGAGTTTCTTAAAAAAATTAAAAAAAATTAAAATTAAGCTAAAATGATAGGAAACAGTCTCTTCTTTTTGCGCCAAAGATCTCATCATTTTCGAAAGAATCGAAGTCACATCTCTTTTTCAATTTTATTTAAGAGCTTTTACGTGTTTTCATGACCCTTTAAGACTTGAAATTTTTCTAAAAAATTTTCACATTCAATAAATAACTTTAACAAAATTCAAAAAAATAATATAATAATTATATTTTTTTTAAAAAAAATTGAAACCTTAATTAATTCCTTTCATTTATGTCTGCATTCTATGTTTAAAAAGTCCAAAGATAAATCTGTTACACTTTTTGGATTGTTGGATTAATCTGTTATTATAAACACTTTCAATATTAAAATAAATTATTTTAATATTAAATAAGTAATAAATATAATAAATCATTAATAAAAATATATTTGATTTAATGATAATTTTTTCAAAATATGATTAACAGATTAAAATTAAAAATTATTATTTACAAAAAATATAAATACATATAAAATTGATTTTTTTACTAAATCAATTCAACTTTTATCAGTTTTATCTATTTTTTGTTAGAAAATTAGATTTTTTAACACCACATTTCATTCTTACATTTTTCAATCATCAAACAAAGTTTATTCATTAAAATTAAAAGGTTAAACTTAAAAAAAAAAAAAAATCATGTGGTTGCAGCAAAAATCACTTACCTTTTAGTGCTTTTAAAATTATTATTTACTTTCTTGTAATTTCATTCTATACCATGTGTGCTTAACACCATCAAAAATTTATATGAAATATCCGTTTTACTTTTTCGAAATCCTAACAATAATTTTTAAAGTGATAAGGGTAAAATAGTATTTTATATAATTTTTTGAAGGTGTTAAACATATTTTGTACCGAACGAACCTATATAAAAAGTAAGTAACAAAGGTTAAGTGATTTTTACTAAAACCACAAAAATTTTTTTTATAGGTTTACCCAAATCAAAATTAAAATTTAACGGGTTAGTTGACCAAAAATATTATATTATTATAATTTAAAAGTTCAAATGACACGATAAAAAAATATAATATATATTTACTTGAGATTTAGATATACTAGTTGATTATCTATTTGTTATTGCGAGTTAAATTTTATTAAATAAATTTAAAAATTATTGGCATAATTTCTGTTTTAAATAATTATATTTTATATGTTTTAGGTTCCATTTGGACATCATGCGTGTGTTCAATTGCGATGAAAATGGACATTCCAATAGAGTCGGTAGGTCCAATGAACCAGTAGACCTACTAGGGACTTTTCCAATTTTTCTTTAATTTTTTAATATTTTTATTTTAAAATTTTGAATTATATAAATATATATTTATATTATATTAATTATAATGTAACAAATAAGTTTATACAATTATAAAATAATTTTTTAACCAATTAAAAATATTTAGTATATATAAAATAATATGTATTAAAAATTTTAAATATTATTAAATATATAAATAATTTATCAATATATTTTTCATATTAATATTCTTAATGCTCATTCTCATTTTCATCTTATTATCATTTGCATTAAAACAACATATTTCTTCATTGATTTTATTCTCACATCTAAAATAACTATTCTCATAGTCACCCGTGTTTTTATTGTCAACAAAAATAGTTATACCGATCATTCAAATGAAACCTTAGTGTACGTGTGTGTATATATATTAACTTAAAAAAATACTTCGATGAAATTTTATACTTGATGATTTCTATTTATAAAAATTTTAAGTTAAAAATATTTTGAAGAAAATATAAAAGTAATTAAAAGAATAAACGTGGAAGAAGAAGAAGAAAAAAATAAGGCACAAAATATTTTATATATTTTTTTATTAGGGGTCTTCTAAACATTAAATTCATTGTAATTGTATAATAGATTAAATTAAAATGTATGCAAAGTACACAAATTTAAGGAGAAAAGTAGCCAAAAAATTCATGTGTAAAAAATTTATGTAACTTTCAAGCTGAAAATCGGTCTTCATATCTAAAAGCTTTTAAGGCTCTATTTAAATGTAACTATGAGATTAATTTTAATTAAATTAAAAATAATATTAATAATAAAATTGATTACTGTAATTATGAGATTAATATTAATTTTAAAATACGTGTTTGGACTAAAAATAGTAGTAGTAGTGAGATAAATTATAATAAGAAAGAAAACTAACCATTAAAGAGATTAAATTAAAATATGCATAGATAATAAGAAATTAAAATAATTAAAATCATATTTATGTTAAATAATAATTAAATATTATATTTATATTCAAAAATAAATAAATAAATTGAAAAGCAAATAATTAAAAAAAAAGTGAAAGGAGTCCAGTCTAGAGTTATTTATGAGTTAAGCCGAGCCAAGTTCTAGTCTAACCTAAATATGGAATTAATATTATACATATTTGCTTGAGCTCAACCGAATCCTAAATATAGGTCTTAAATTTTGCCCAATCTTATTTATATTTGTAAATGGGTAATCTAACCTCGTTTAGACTTGTTTATATTATTTTAAATTTATTTTTTTAAAAAATATTTTTAAAATTTTAATCTTTAATAATTTAATAATTTTTTTATTAAGTTTTAAAATATATATAACTTAACATATATTTTTAAATGTGTACATATAATTATATATATTTATTATTTATACATATATACTTACTCTTTATATGATAAAAATTATATAATATATACAAATACAAAACTAATATATTATATAATTGAAAATAGACTAGGTTAGACTTAAGCCTTAAATATTAAAATTATTTTTTACCTAAACTTATTTTTTAAATTTAATATTTTTATTTAAATTTTTTTAAATATAATATAAATTTTTATATTTAAGTGAATAACTTAACCTACAAAAACTTATAATTTATTTTATTAGAGTTCCATTAAATAACTATTTAACTAGAGTATTAGACCCTTGCCCTCCAATCTAACACGAGGGACCGGCGGATTTCAAAATTCCTGCGCACATTCGGTGAGGTGGGTCACAAGCAAAGCCCTAAATCGAGGTTTGCCCAAGCGGTAATCGGGCCTAAAAGGTAATTTTATGTTGAATCAGGCTAATTTTTTGTAACCCTAAAATGGGAGCCGTTTAAAAAAACCCTAATCAGGAGTCCATATATTTTGTTAGGTTAGATTGTTAAATTGGTTGCTTCCTAGTTCACCATCCACACCGAAGCAGAGCTCGGGTTATCTCTCTCATAGCCGCAGCCATGGTACTCTCTCTGTCTCTGTCTGATTCTTTCTCTTCTATGGTTGCTTTCATTTATCTTCTTAGCATATATTTTGGATCTGCTTTTTTTCCCTTACATGTTTTTAAAATAGAAATAATCAAATCGAATAAGTCTGTTAATTTTATTTTCAGGGTTGTATAAGAATATTTGAGTAGTGGGGTAAAGAGTTCGCCATATCTTTTCTTTTTTTAAAAAAAAAAATTTATGGTGTATTTTTTTTCATTTATCTGCCTTTAGTGTGTATTATCGTCCAGCTTTTAGGATAGATTACTTGAGTTTTTATTTTTATTCGTGGCAGTTGTATTCAAGAAATCACCAGTAAAAATGCAGATTTTGTACTATTTTGATGAATCAATGGTAACTTTAGAATATGATGAATCTGAAAATGGACCATAAGTTCATGGCTTTAGCCCTCGGTTCCTTTCAGAAATCCTGGTATAAAATAAGTTGATGAGATTGCAAAGAGTAGATTTTGTTCGTGGCATTGCTGCTTGTTTCTTGTTGTCAATGAAGTGTAATCTAGGTCTTCATTGAGGAAATGATTGCTAAATGTATAACTTATTGTTTTGAGAGTAATGGTGACTTGGAATTGCAGGTGAATGTACCGAAGACCAAGAAGACTTATTGCAAGAGCAAGGAGTGCAGGAAGCACACTTTGCACAAGGTTACACAATATAAGAAGGGTAAGGATAGTTTGGCTGCTCAAGGGAAACGCCGTTACGATCGCAAACAATCAGGTTATGGTGGTCAGACCAAACCAGTGTTCCACAAGAAGGTAATTTTTCTGTCACTTATCTTTTATTCCTTGGCTGGATGTTAGATACATATTGAGAAGATCAAGAATCTTATGCTGTATATGCCAGTCTGGTACTAGGTTTTAAGGGATGTTTAGTAATTCATCTTGTCAATTTGATTATTGCCATATATATTTTTATATATTATATATCTGACTGTTTATCCTCTGAACAGGCGAAGACCACTAAGAAGATTGTGCTAAGGCTGCAATGCCAGGGTTGCAAGCATGTCTCACAGCATCCAATCAAGGTTGGTGCACCGAAAACCCCTTGCTGTTTTATTCATGTTTTCAGTAACCATGTTGTTTCATGAGCTAAATTTTGGTTGTTGGTTACCGGGTTTTTGCAGAGGTGCAAGCACTTTGAGATTGGTGGAGACAAGAAGGGGAAGGGAACATCTCTTTTCTAAATGTGATAATCATGTCATATGTTATGTGTCGGGTTTTTTACTTTATTGCATTAGTTGGAACTTAAAAGGCAGTATGGAATCTTGTTAAGTTGCGTTTAGTTTTCTGATGATGTTTTCAGAGGACATGGTGTTCTTTACGTTACTCAATGACTTGAAATTGGTCACACTAATTTGTTAGCAATTGTTTCACCTGTTTTTTTTTTTTTATTGTTTTTTTTAATTTGATTGTCTTGTCTTTGGTAACTTTTAATTATCTCCTCATTATGTTATAAGATTGGCGTGGGCAATCTACAAAAAAATATTAAGAAATTAAAATATAAAAAAAATATTTAAAATAATAAAATTTAAAGATGTGAGCAAAATATTTATTATTCATTTAGCATCACATTTGCAGTAAAATGTAATTTTTTTTTATCTTAAAAGAGTTGGATTTGAGATAAACTTTTATAATTGAGAGCATTTAGAATGATCCAAATTAATATTTATTTAATAAAAATATTTATTTAAAATTAATTATAAAATTTTAAAAAATAATATTTTATTTAATTTAGTTATAAAATTATCTTTAATTATGAAAAAAATAAATAAATAAAAATTAAAAAAGGAAAAAACAAACAACCAGAGCTTAAAGTGTACTCCGAAGGAAACCATTTCTGAGTTTTACACACAAAAGCCGATAAGGGCAGATGTTGGAATTGCTAGTAACTCCTGAAATCTAAAACCCTTCCTCCTATCTCCTTTTCTCCATTGCCGTTTCCCAAAACCCTACCCAGATCTCGTCTCTTAGCCAAGCCAACCATGAGGGCCCTAATTTCAAACGCCAAACGCCTCGTTTCTTCTACCACTACCATGGCCTGCTTATCTCCTTCCAACCTCCGAAACTACAGCCTAATACCGATGGTGATCGAGCACACTTCCCGTGGCGAGAGAGCTTACGACATATTCTCTCGTCTCCTCAAGGAAAGGATCGTCTGCATAAATGGACCCATCAACGACGACACTTCCCACGTCGTCGTTGCCCAGCTCCTCTTCCTCGAATCGGAAAACCCCTCCAAACCCATCCACATGTACCTTAATTCACCTGGCGGCCACGTCACTGCAGGTCCTTTGCTTTTTCGCCCCCTTTTTCATTTTCCAAAATACGCCATTTCGATCACAATTCTCAATAATCTTTGTAAATATTATTTTTTGTGCAGGCCTTGCAATTTATGATACGATGCAGTACATAAAGTCTCCAATCAACACAATCTGTTTGGGGCAAGCTGCATCCATGGCTTCTCTCCTTTTAGCTGCGGGCGCCAAGGGTGAAAGGCGGTCCCTCCCCAACGCCACCATCATGATTCATCAGCCTTCTGGTGGGTACAGTGGCCAGGCTAAAGATATGACCATTCACACTAAGCAGATTGTTCGCGTTTGGGATGCATTGAATGCTTTGTATTCCAAGCACACGGGGCAATCGATTGATGTGGTTCAGAAGAATATGGATAGGGATTATTTTATGACCCCCGAAGAGGCTAAAGAGTTTGGATTAATTGATGAAGTTATCGATCAAAGGCCGTTGTCTCTGGTCACTGATGCTGTACCTAATGAAACCAAAGATAGCAAAGATGACAAAGACAGCAAAGATAAAGGGTCCAATTAGGATTAGAGGTGGTAAGCTCTTTCATGGTTAATTGTTGCTCTTCTCTAATTTCATGGTTATCTGTTTTTCTAGCAAATTTTGGGCTGTTGGTTGATGTTATACTTCTGGAACTGATTTCTGAGATTTAGGGAGCTTGCTGGCTACTATTTCAATCAGTATTTTTACGAGATCAGATGCATGAAGTTTTGCTTGCGAAGGTTTTTATTTGAGAATCTTTTAGGAATGCGCAATTAAGTTGGAAACCATACATGAATGAATTTTTATATATTAGATGGATGGGCTTAACGCCTTTGCTATAAAAATGTTATCTTATCTTGGTTTTGATGCTTATTAATGTAGATGACACTACTCTTTGTGGACTAATCTGGATTGGCGAAGATTAAGAAATACCTTCAACATGATTAAAACACTTGGTTTCTACCTCCCTTTGGTCTTGGTTTTGAATATAAATTCTATAAATTTGCAAGTGCCTGCAAATTAAATCATAAAGTGCTAACAGATTCTCCTTGTCTGTGGAAAGATTTTTTTTTTTTTAGGGGGGGTGGGGGATGGGGGTTTCGTAGAGATGCATTGAACCTAGAATGAGCCAGGACCTTTGTTGACATGCAGTTTGGGCTCTACATGAATATGAAGTTTCCTACTGATTTGTTTTATCTCCAGGTTTCAATTTTCAAATGTTGGTTAATTTGAACAAGATTTTTTCAAGAACATTATGTAGTAGAATAAGGGTTAGTGCGAGATATTTTGAGTGTCTTGGCTTCTTAGGGTTTTATGTGGAAGTGAAACATATTCTTGCAGCAGTTACTAGGTATGGAGTCGGAGTGTTATATTGGAGTTTTTGAAATTACACTCACCCTAGCCATAATCTCAAACTGGTGGTGATCATCGCTGCATGATTTGGGTCCATATTGTTTTATAGCTAAAAAGGCAAGCAGGATGGTTGACATGACTGATGTCCTCACAAATGTCTTAGTTCTTGCTGAAGTTTAGTTGTCTCCTTTTTGTGTCCATTTCACTGCGGATCAATACTAGGAGTATGTTTTGTTCACCGTAATAGCTATTTCATTACGAGTTGATTTAGCATGTTATAGTGATGCGGTTGTTTGATTCGTTGAATGTTCATTCGAACCTTATTTCGCCCAAGGCCGAAATAAGTCATTCTGCACCTTCCCTACTGAATGGTTATTCCAACCTTAAGCAGAATACAAAATTATTTTAGGGGATTTGAATCTCATAGTGTTCCATTCTGCTGAACTAAACTACAACTATCAATATTTCATTCAATCCCAGTTTTATTTTATTCCCATAGAATAGCTATACTATTATAGCTCTATTTCATTTCAGTGAACCAACGTTACATTAGTTCATTAGAACGGAATAGAGCTATAACAGTAAAGCTCTTCTGTAAGCATGAACAGAACAGGAATGGAATGAAATGGAATAGCTGCGTGCAGTAGTTTGGTTCAATAGAATAGAATAATATGTGATTCGAATCTTTTATAGCAATTTATTATTCCGCCTAAAGTTGAAATAGCTATTCAGTGGGGGGCTCAGAATGGCTATCTAGTAATTTATCGAAATAAGGCTATAATAGATTGTTTTGCGGAATAGTCATTCTGTGAACCAAATAGTCATATTATTGTAGCACACTGAAATATGGCTATAATAAAATTCTTACTATAGTGAACCATACACACTATAAACATACTGAAATTCTTACCTTTGCCTTTGCATTGGTAATTCTTCAGACCCCAAGTTTTACACGATTGTGGCCTTTAGGATGTAAAATTGCTCGCTGATTTTATACATTCATTGAATCTCGAAAGGCCGCATCATGTTTGAGAAAATCATTGAAGTTGCATTTGAAAACTTAAATTTTGATTTGCATTTGAATTTTAAAATTTTAGATTTTAAATTCATAAATTTAAAATTTTTTGTTTGGATAATAAAAATTTAGATTTGGATTTAAATAAAAATTAATTTTTAAACCTGTAAATGATAGAGTATTAATGAAGAAGTGATTTTGTAAATTCTCACTTTCAAATGAAATTTTAAATTCTAGATTTGGACCGTTTGAAATTGATGTTGATTTTGTTCAAATCCAAATCCAAATTTTTTATTTGGCATTCCAATAATAAATTTAAATTTGTAGGTCCAAATCTAAATTTTTTAGCTCAAATCCTTGTTTCCAATGAACCATGAAAGACTTTTGAATATTTCAATTTAGGGTCCAACTGAATGATGGTAGTATTTGGTGACTTAGTGTTAAGAGTTATTTGTTCAGCCTTATAGGCATAGTTTGAATAAAAATTTTGCCGATATGAGTTGACTCAAATGATTATTCATTTAATAAAAATATTTATATTTAAATTTAATTATAAATTACATAATATAATATTTTTATAATAAATGAATTTTTTGAGTCCGGTTTGACTCGAACTCAAACAAAAATAAAATTGTTCTATCTATAAATGTTGGCGTGTTAATTTAAGGTATAATCCAATCGTTAACTGTTCCAACACTACATTTTCACTGATATGTAAAACCAGAACATCCCATTTGTATAGGGCGGTGTGATCGAATTAATCCGTATCCGACGCATAACAATTATTAATTCAATTCTTGAGTTCAGATAATTGTTTGATTTTATTCAGGCATTAGGTCCGATCGATGATTCTTGCAATCATTTAGACAGTCAGTATTACAAATTGTCTCAAACATTCAAACAAACAAATATTGCATCATTGGTCACTTTTTTTTTTTTTTTTTGCTTTTTACTTAAATATCGAAAAGCTCCTGAATTCAAATTAAATAATCACATAAGTTTTTATCATTTTATTATAATTAATTAAATTTTCGAACTTCAATTTTATTCAATTAACGACCATCATAACTTCCATCCAATCGAATGGTAATAAATGTTTGAAAGTTCAATTAGATGAATCAAAGATTAATTGAATAATAATAGATGCGTGAAAATTCAATTTAAATGAAAATAAATATTAAGACTCCATTGATAACAATAAAACAATAAAAATTTTAATTAATTTTAATTCAGGAAACGTTTTTTTTTTTAATGCATTTAAGCCTTCTTTTTTCTAACTATATTATATACTCCTCAAAGAGCTAGCAATTGGAGGCCTCAAGGTTGTAGTCAAAATTTGACATGCAAATAGGAATACGATGGAATGGACATACGCTAGGCTAGGCAAGGGAAAGCTATCTAATCAAGGGCGGCTTTGTTTTTACGAGCGGACATAGGTTTTGGCAATCCATCAAAAATAGTACTTGTAATGGCTACAGTTGAAAATGCTTGTAAATCAGGCTTCAAACTCCATTTCGACGCTGCAGCTGGCCACAGTGATGACAAACTACTACTCTCCTGATCTTGCAAACTCGATGTGCTGGATGACTTCCTCACTGCTGCAGAAGATGAAGAAGAAGAAGAAGAAGATCCATCCCCCACGTAATCATCTCCAACAATTGTAGCAGCCGGATTCAATCTGAACAGCTCACCATCAGCTCCTAAATTATTAGTGCGGCTTCCTGCTTTGGATCTCAGTGCCAAGCCTTTCGCTGCTATAGTTGAAAACCCTCCCCCGCTAGTATTATCCTCCTTCAACAGCTTTTCAGGGGTACGGGCAGTGAAGTCAGCCTCAGATTTCTGCCGTCTTCTGATCAGTTTCTCGTTTGATTTATCAGGTTCACCTTCTTTACTTTCTCCAGCAGAAATAATATCAACTGATATCTCACCGTTCTCATCATAAAATCCATTAGCTACGCTTCTACACTTCCTATTAAGCTTCAAAGGTGAGCTGGAAGCAGAGGAGGTTTTGGGTTTAAGGAATGGACCATCCTCCATATGATGATCTTTTCCTTTCCTGTATACTGCCATCTCAAAACCTTCAGACATCGTCTTTTTTTCTGTTGCTTTAAGGCCATAGTAACCTCGCAATGAGCTCATTGCTGGGGAGACCCTTCGAGGAGGAGTCTTCAGTCTCAAAGACTGGAATGAATCAAGCAAATCAAGAGGCAAATGTTTTGCTGGGCTTTGCTTGGCACTGCTTTGCCTGCAAAGAGTTTTCACACATAGTGAGCTCAATTGAAACAACTTATCAGAATTAGGAAACACAGAGATCAGAGATGCATCTTGCAGAAGATACTTAAACAACTTCACCAAAACGATCATTATCAAGTTCTTAAGAACTCACCTCTTAGATAAGATTTCTTAGGTAGGCCCTAAGGCAGCAAATCTAAAGGATTATCACCATCTGAAGCAATGTCACTAGAAAATAATTATCACATCTAACAACTAATGAAGAGTACATTGATTAACAATTTCTTAAGAACTCACCTCTTATATAATATTTCTTAGTGTGCCTCAGGGCATCGAATCTAAAGGATTATCACTATCTGAAGCAATGTCGCATATAATAATTTTAACATCTAGCAACTAATTAAGAGTCCAATCATGTGTTGTTCAGATGGAAGCTTTGCTTTAAGAAGAAAAAGCTGTTAATCCAATGGATAGGTTTGATAACCAATTTCCCACTTTACAGCTTGACCATTGGATACAATTTTCATCTTTATCCCTTTCCAATCCTTTCTACAAAGCAAAGCCGAAATGTAGAACTGCAGTTCAATTAAGAGGAGGCTATACATGAAAACCCTCTGGCTACAATAACCAGCAAAACACATTAATTCTACACGGGAATCCAGCGACATTACAAGCCAAAAATCAACTGTAGGATAACTGCTGCTAGTCTCCAACCACTTTGCAACTCATCACGACCTATGCCAAGATTAATACAGCATCATACAAAATCTCTGGAACTACTTCTGACACTCATTGATAACTACGACCACAGACCAGAAAAGCTCTGAAACTATTGCTGAGACTCATGGGCACAAGTAATGCCTTTTCAACGCCATTCCCACCTTACCACTTCTAAGAAACATTTCATTGGGCATGTTTGGTAGTGATAGAACCACCAACACCATATCACCACTTAAAATTCAATTTGGGCCCAACTCTTGAAGCATCACACAAATGTCTCCTCACACAAATTAGCAAGTTTTACTCTCCTGGATATTTCCTTTCTAGAACTTTATACGTCATAAGGAAAATAAAAGAAACTGCTAAGGTAATGAAACAACATAGAAAAAAGGTATTTATAAGTTACCAAGGATTCTCATTAAAATACTAGATTTCAGATTTGAATTTGCACCATCTTCCAATATTCTGAAAAGCACTTAAAATGATGTAATTAACATTTGGACAATAAGTTTTACACACAAATTTTAGTTTGTTTGCGCGAGAAAAAATTGTTGGATCAGTGAGCATCCATTATCAGTCCTGACGTGAAGGTAAATACCTTCAAAATTACAAAACTATCACAAAAGACAATGCTAGTTGGAATGAAAAGATTTAAGAAATCCTTGAATATTATTTATACAAATAGTTTAGCAATATTGTAACAATGTGTTTGATAGAAGTTTTGTGACAGAACAAGGAATAAAGTTTGTTCTCAGTGCATTAAGAATATAGCACGCTACGAGAATTTCTAAATGATTAAAAAAAAAAAAGATGTGATAAGTGAATGCACATAACTATTTTTATTATCAAGATGATCTAAATTAATGTTCTTACTACATTACAATATAAGAAACAAATCAAAAGTGCATCAATGGTTTAAGTTACAAAGAACCCGAAAATAACAATTCAAGTCATAATCATAAGATAACGAAAATGCATAAATCAAAAAGAACAATTCAAGTCATAATCATAAGAAGACATGACTATAAAGCATGACTTACTGACTGTTACACACACACACACACACACACACACAAAAAGGCCATCTTCCCCCTTGAGTTTTTGATTTTCATGACAAAATCTTCCAAATTGCATGCTAAGTTATGTTGCTTAACATACACAGGTGCAAATATGAAAATGCATACCATTTTATGCAACCATCTTAATGCAGGAGTTAAGAGAGTTAAAGTGTAACTTCACAAGTTGGGAAAAAAAAAAACCATTAGTGTTAGATATTATACCCAGGTGTCTCGGAACCATTTGATAAGCAAGGTGATGGTGGATGCCGCCCTGGTAAAGGGATCTGGAGTGACTTAAGAGCAAACATTTGAAGATCGGTAACCAGACCATTCATCTTTTTAATATCAGCTACCTGAGTATTTCACAGCCAGATCAACAAAATTTGTCAACACCTCGACAAACCATAAACAACAACAACAGCAAAAACAATATTATTATTATTACATTTAAGCCCTAAGTCCTGGTTACCATTGGTAAATTTCCCGAGCTAACTTCCTAAAATATACAAACATGCCCCATTTTACAGGGAGAAAAAGTAACAGAAAAAACTGTATGGTGTAATGTACAGAAGGAGAAAACGGTTGAGAATCCTAAATTATTAATAAAATAAATAGAAGGATGAAAACAGTTACCTCAACGCCGTACTTGATGGCGACGCCGGCGAGCGTATCGAACCTGGAAACGGGATGTTCAATGAAACCGCCAGCGGGTAACGTCGAAGAGGGCAAACTTTGATTCTTATCTCTGTCTAATAGACTACAATCATTGCAAAATTGACCATAATTGCCATTCGTAGCATAACTGTAGTCTCCATTCGCAATGCTATTTCGCCTCTCCCTTTCCATCTGCATATCCCCCCGTTTCCTTCAAAAAAAAAACAATCCCTATTTTTACCCTAATCTCATCATGATCTTCGATTGTTGTTTTTTGGGCTGAATCGAAATTTAAAAAATCTGGAGCATTAAAACAGAGAAACCAATTGATTTTTTTTTTTTGGCAGATCGAATTGAATGCAAATCGAATAAAAATTTAAAAAGTACACACTTTTAAGTAAAATGGAAAAAAGAAAACTTAGATCTAAAGAGGAAATCGTAAAAGGGAAATAAGTTAAACGGATTACAGATCCTATTCTGTCTTCAGGAAAAGCAAAAAACGAAAAATAGAGAGAGAGAGAGAGAGAGAGAGAGAGAGAGAGAGCCTTCAATCTCTGGGGGGGAAAGAAAGGGAAGGTCAACTAAATAATTCTTTTTTCAATAAAAAATATTAAAAAACGAAAAAAATGAAATAATACTAAAATATATATATACATATATATATATATATACACACGATTAAATAAATAAAATAGGGGATCAAATAAAAATAAAAATAAAAGCAATTGACGGTACGGACCTTTTGACCAAAAAAAAAAAAAACCAAGGGAGGGGGGGGGCCAACGGCAACGTGGATTTGTTACTGTTGGAGAAAATAAAAAATGAGAAACAAGTGGGCGTATAGCCGAATACGTGTTACGGTAGGGATGTTCCCACCGAAACCCGGTCACTTTGCCTACCCGGTTTTGTGTCGGTTGGCTCGCTAGGCGGCTGGCTGGGCTTTTATGCTTGGCCCAAAATTGGGCTGCAAGCTACAATGGTATTTGATGCGTGCATCGTTTTAATTTTATATTAATATATGTCGGTGTAGACTTGTGTTGGTGGACTGATTACATTTATTGATATTTTTTAAATATTTGTTTTATATATAATTTATTTTTAAATTTATCAATAAATTTTATATTATATATGCATATAAATATATTTTAATTTCATGTTTATATATATTTATATGTAAAGATAAAATTTAAAAATTTTTGAACATTAATAAATAAATAAATTTAAAAATTATTTAAAAATATGATTAAATTATTATTAATTAAGTTTAATAGTCTAATTTAATGAATATATTTTATTTTAAATATAACTATGAAAAAACTAAAAATGTTCTAAGACAAAAGAATTAAAAATTATATATTTATTAAAAAATCAAAATTTTATATCAACCAATACATAGTGATATTGATTGTCGATATGATCAATAGAACAAGTACAAATAATACAATAGTGATATTATTTCGTTTTATTAAAATCGAATTATATAATTTCAAGTCGAATGCTTCCATGAATAGGATAAGCAAGATTGATCGATTGTGACTTTACGCTGAACATTTTAAGAGTAGGGTAGGTAAAAAAAATAGAGAAGCCTGTGATAGGGACGTCACGAGATTATCTAAGGAAAATATCACATCAAAGTAGATAGAGTATATTAATCCCACGTAATATAAAAAAAAGCCTTTGAATATATAAGCGATTACGTTATACATTTTATCAGACATGTTTTTTTTAAAAAAATAATAATCTCGTAATAATCATAAAATTTGTCAGTACAATATTAAATTTTAATTCTAATGATCAAAAATTAAATTTTGAAAATATCAATTATTAAAATAAAAAAAAAGTATGATAGATAACACTACCAAACTGATATCACTGGTTGTGAAACAATTTATTCGTTTTACATTGTCACATTTCTCGAAAACAAAAACATCTCTCTAATTTATTTTTATTCATTCACCCATTACGTTTTACTAATATATATGTATATATATACACACACATATATATATATATATGTATTCTATTTCAATTTTAACTTTCATGCATATTAAGAAAAAAAATTGTTTTGTGTATATAGTATTATTCAATTCAATTTTTGATAATATTGATGTATCATATTTTTATGGAAAAAATTTTAAAAATTAATTTAAAATATAAAAATATAAGAACATAAAACTCACAAAAATTTAAGAATACATTATTTTAGAACATTCAAAATAAATAAATAAATAAAATGGAAAAGAAATTATAAAATATTTTCTCATTTTACAATATTGATATATATATATATATGTTTTTTTTTTAAATTTGTTTTGGTTGGCTTTTATATGATTGATTTGATCAGTTATTTTAGTAATGGACAAGGCGTTATTAAATTCTTTATAATATTTCGATAAAAATTCTTAAATTCTTTGTTGTTGTTTCTGTTGTTGAGTAAATGAAACAATTTTATTGAAAGTAAAGGGGAATAATTGGCATACTTTAAAATATCCTTGGAAATCAAATTTGTTTCTTTTTGTTTTTGTTTTTTTAATGGTAAATCACAATCACACGGTAATGATCAAACTCAACTAAAGATTGCAATGGGTAGAGCTATCCGCTGTTTTTGAAAATATTTATATTCAAATTCCATTGTTTTTATATTATCCATAAATATATATATATATATATATTTTTAATTCTATTTGCTGTACTCTACCTAATAATATCGGCACATGCATTGGAACCCATTTAAATACCATAATAAAGTCAAATTTTGACTCTCATAAATTATTTCGTAGATACTACCGAATTAAAATCCGAACCCATGTAATTCACTGATGCAAAAAATAAATTTAATTTGAATTTAGGTAACAATAATGTAAAATTTAAAATGAGTTAAAAATATAAAAAGAAATTGTTGAATAATAAAAATGACTTATCGAGATCGTTGGCGTAAAAGTGGGTATTGTTGTTTGTAATGTAGCCCGAATGATGGGATGGGTTGAGTGGAAGAACCCTTTTTAGTTTTTACCCTCTCCTCTCTCTCTCTCTCTCTCTCTCTCTCTCTGTGTCTAAATTAAGAATTGTCCAAATTTCAAATTAATAATAAAAAGAAGGGGGTTTGCAGGAAGTGTATGAGGAGCTTAGGTATTAAATTGAAGAATGAGCAAGTCAAAGAAGAACAAAGTGATTATTTTAAGGGATACAAATGAATGGAACCAATTCAATTCAATGGAAAAATAATATACATAAAAAGAATTTGCTAAACACGTGTGTGTGGGTGTGTGAGAGAGAGAGAGAGAGAGAGAGAGACCAGAAGGCTTACACAACACTGGCGGTGTCGGTTTGGCAGGAATCGAGGAGGAAGGGGAGTAGGAAAGACGCGGTGGTTGGCTATCGTCTACACTGTTTGGAAATAATGATTGATTATACGATATATAAAAAAAATTAAAATATGATATAATAATATAATAATAATAATAATATTAATATAATGTAAATATATTTATATAAAGTAAAATTATAAATTTATATAAATATATAAAATTTTAAAATAATTATAGTATAAAAAATATACGAATGTTGTTTAAATTTATAATTTCAATTGAGGCATTAATTAATTACATAAGATTAATAAAACGATAAGTAAAAAATTCAAAAGGTTTTTTATTTTATGTATATATATATATATATATATATATATATATGAAAGAAAAGAAAAAGAAACTTTATGATTTTTTAGGCTTAGAAAAAAGTTTAGATTATAGAATGAATTGGTTAAATTTAAGATCCATTTGGATGGGCGACGAATATAGTTTTGATGAGATTGGTTATTATAGTAGTAAGAATAGCTCTAATGAGATTGATTAATATAGTAATAAGATTAAAATTAGTGATAAGATATGTGTTTGAATACAAATGAAAATAAAAATAAGCAATAAAAAATATTTTGAAAAAAATTATTTACATTTTTATTTATATGATTCTTTTAATTTTAAAATAATAATTATTAAATTTAAAAATAATAATATACTTACACATCCTAAATTAAAATAAGCAAAAAAATTTTAGATAATAATCACATGAATAATTTGTTAAAAAAATAATGATGTGAGTAATTTATTAAATAATTGTAATCTAAAACTTTAAATATAAAAAATAAATAAAAAATGAAAACAAAGTTTATATTAGAAAAAATATGCTTACAAAATATACTTTAAAAAATTTTAAGTGTTTGCTATTGTCGTAAAAAAATATATTTTGAAGAATTGAAATGTTAAAAAAAATATATGTAAAATAATGAAAATTTAAAAATGTAAAGATAATAAAGTTATTTTATTCGAAAGCCAACTTTCAAATTAAAAAAGTTTTATTTTTTGGCTTTTTGATTTGGGTTGTCAAACTATAGTTTTAAATGTAAAATTTGAAATTTTTTTACATATTTAGCTTTGCGTTGAAAAGTAAAGTAACTTTTTACCTTAAAAACTTTACCAACAACAATATTAAACGGAGAGTAACACATTGATGGCAATCAATGTAAAGACTATCAATTATGCCAAATTGTTAAATAATAAATACTATACTGTCGGGTTAATATATTAATTACTCTTGAATTACACTGTTTTTCACAATTTAATACTTAAAAAAAATTTTATAATTAGATACTTAAAAATTGTTTTTGTCACCCCTATTATTCTATAGTTTAACTTTTCATGATGTGTCAATTTTTATTAATAAAAACATGACACGTGATGTGTCAACAATGCCAAGTTAACATTTAAATTTTTTATTCTTTAATTTAGTTTTTTTTTAAATAAAAGTTTTAAAATTTTAAAAATAAAAATAATTTTTAAAATTTATCTAATTTAAAAATTTTCAATTGATGCTAATGTGAAATATGTTATAAATGCCCTATGTCAAATTTTTATTGGTCCAAAATATGACTCATCAACCATTAAGCTATAAACTAACGTGAGCAATGGAAGTTAAGTTTAGATACCTAATTATAAATTTTTTGTTAGATATCATATTATGAAAAAAGTATAATTAAGGTAACAATTTGTATATTAATCCTTCTATATTATGTCACATTCACTACGGAGAATTAAAGAAATTTATGTAAAAAAATATGCATATAATTAGTTTTCCAAAAGGATAATAGTTTGTTAAAATAGTATAGTTTTGTAAACGAATGGATAATTATCATATAAAAAATAAGATATAAAAGGTAAGATAAAATAACATCACGAGTTAACTAAACACTAACTTAATTAATAAAAATTTTTTTAAAAATAAATATACTTCTTTTGAATAAATAGAAAATTAAGAGCGTTTGTATTTTTTTCCTTTAAAATAATAATTAATTGCATAATTTTTCTTTTTATTTAAAAAACTACTCATCTTTTTATTTTAAAAAATAACTTCATCTTTTTTTATTTGAAAAAAATACCAATCTTTTTAAATTATAATATATTAATTTTTATAAAATAAATTTTAAAAAATTCACCCTTTTTTGTGGGTGAATAAAAAATCTAATAATTTACACTTTATTTAAATTTTCAATTAATTTTTCAACTGAATTAATATAATGTTACTAAGAAACTTAACCAAAAACATTAACAATATGACTAGATTTTGATACTTTCTTAACATCACCACGAAGAATTGATCGTAGTGTTATATCATCTATACAAAATTTCAAGCATTGTTGAATACTTGCATGCATGAAATACAATATGCAATTACTTTGAATGCCAATTCCAGTGTTTCCTACAGCCAAAAAGAATTTACCATCAAATTGTGGATTTGATTCCCCGAACAAACACTTCCGATTGGATTGTTAGAATGTGCTATTACGTTCAAAGGGTGAATGGATTTTGCAATTTGATTGCCATGCATGCACGCGTAGATTAGAGTTTTTATCCAAGATACCGGAGCAAGACACCATCATTACCCAGCACAAATCCCTTCTTGTCATTAATAAACCGGCATAGAAGATTTACAGATCAATTGCCCCTTTACAGATTTAGGGAAAATAAAAGCATAGAGGACAGTAAAATATCTCTTCCATTTTCAGTTTATTAGTAGTTCAGTTTGAAAAGTATGAAGCTATTGCAGAGGTAGTCATTTATAAAAAATGCACTTTAAGCTTATTCTGTGAATAATGCCTATTGTGTTAGAACTAGGTACGACATCATTAAGCCATAACTAAGTTGACTTTAGGTTAAGTTAAAAAAAAAAAAATTAGAAAGTAGGCTTCCCTTCATTTAATAATAAACCTAAAGACAAAATTTAAGAAAAGAAAAGGCCAAAACAGAGCAAATGCAAGCCTACTTGATGAATTCATATTATTTTTTGCCTTTTGTTCATATTGGGAAGGTTTTCTTGCAGTCGTGTTTGAGTTCATCATGTCTAACGTGTTTTAAGTTCACTAGGAAACACGAATTTAAGAAGTTTCAATATTAGCAAACAAGAAAAAGCACAGCAGATCTTAAGTTAACCCTGAAATTATTCACATTCAGACCAAAATTTGAAAAACAAAAGTAGTCTGTAGTCAAGCTTTAGTAAGATTAGACTCACTTCACCGAGTATAAGTTTGCAGCAATATTATCAGCTGCCTTGTCACGAGTCCAACTCTTCCCACCATTGGTAGTTCTCAACAAAATCCCACTGCCGCCTGCTGCCCAAGCCTCTTCCTGCATGATCAAAATTCAGGTACCATGCAGTTCATAAATTCCTAGGAAGGAAAAAAAAAAGAAAAAAAAGACTAAAGCTCTATCGCCATAGAAAGCAGCCTTTGAATACAATTTGGCACACCCTTGCAACTAAATGCTTGAAAAATATTAGTGTAATTTGCAAGGTGGAAATATCAAATGCTTAATCATCTTGACATGGCCATATCATAAGCTGAAACAGTAATTTCTTATAAATGGGCAGGCCAGCAATACATGTGTGCATAAACATGCATGATATATGCAACACATAGTGCATACCATCGAACATGCAAGGGCTGTTTCCGCTTAAGGTTTAGATGAGTGACACAGGAAATGGATGCCGCACTCACTCATCCAGGTCTTCTTGAAGTCACAATCTAGAATAGATAAAGTATGTGGCTGAATATCTAAGGATATAATAGTTACCATTGATCTATAACTGAAATCAAGAAGGCCAAAGCCACGGCTTTGTACAGGAACTTCTTCAAAATCTTCTGTTAGCTGAAATACCACAAATTAAAATGAACGGAAAGGACAAGCAGAAGAAGAAATCAGAGGCAATTTAAAAATCATAAACCAAACAAGATGATAGGGGCTTGTATTAAGAATAATATGACATGAAAATATTCATATTTTATAGCTAAAGATGGAGCAAAAGGTAGCAACCAGTTGCATTCATGAATCATGATAGAGTCATGTTCGGCATTGTCTTGGTACGCCAAGTTCCATGGATATTACATCAGGCTGTCATCAGAGACTAATTTTATCATTTAGGAAAAAATCATACTATTTTTTTTCAGGAAAAGTCCTCAATTACAATGGATTACACTCAAAAGTTACCTATGTTTTTCAGTTTTCTCACTTCCGTGTCTTTTTCTAAACCTGGGAAAAAGGTCCAACTCATATTTTAAGATGAGAACTTGCTATTAAGAAGGGAATCTTTATTATTATTCTTCTTTACTAGTTCAACTTTTCCCAGGTTTTCAGCCTTCAGGAAATTGACAACTTTTTCAAATGAAAACTATTTTTCCCACAACAATTGGAGAATTTTTGGTGAAATTGTATCTTCTGTAAATATTATTAGAATTCATTGAAGATAATTTTAAACATTAACTAAAATAGAGGAAATCATCACTTTTCTTACCCCTGAGCCTTTGCTAAGAAAAAGCCCTCCTCCACGGACAAGAAGCCAAAGACCACCATCAGCCCTCCATCCCATGTTCTGTATTCTTCTTGCAACTGCTCTGTTATGTGGTTGCCAGAAAGGCTGTAAATTACAAAGCAATAGGGCACCTTAAGTATGCTGCAAATGCTTAATTGAAACTCAAAAAATAAGAATTAGCAACAGGACACATTAGTATTTATACATATGAAAGACTACGAAAACTGAAAAAAAAAAATATATATATATATATATATATATGATAAAAGGAGTCCAAACCTTTTCCAAATACACACAATTAATATTGTCCGCTAGTATGAGCATGTGGATCATTGAGAATAGAAAACAGAAGAGCACGAGGCCGCATATCTCACCCACAAAGAGTCAACCATAATCATGCATGCAGAAAAGAATAAGATGATTCCAATGGTTTCTATAACGTTCCTGATAACATATAGAAGCATGACTGCTACCACTAATGGTTTAACTTTAACAAAATTGGTTATGAACAAGCATTCTTCTGTTACCTTTTTTTTTTTTTTTATATATAGCGATAATATTTTATGTAATTTTACATCCATATAGTATGATAGTATTAAGATCTCAAAAAGAGGCATATGAATGCTAGAAAACAACTATGCAGAAGGAATTATACCTGTCCAGGCTCCCATGTAAGATAAAAGTTACCACGGCTTGAGACAGCCACATATCGTCCGTCTGGAGAGCGATTCACAGTGTTAAAAGCTCCTGTATAATAACTTGCCCCACTAATACTGCTAGAAACTGTTCTGCGGAAGCAAATAAGCAATGTAAGCATTTCCCCCCTACATAAAATTAATAATCATATGGAAGTTCTTCAAGGAAATGGCTCATTGCCTACTTAATTTCCTGACAATCCAATTTCTTTAAGGCATGTCCGCTTGCTTTACATAATGCACCACCGCTCCTTTTAATTTGTAAAGGGAGTATGATATAATGCTAGTAAACTTGAGTGAGCATATCAATGTAAAAAGACGAATATGAAAGCGACAATGATCTTATTTATTGATCTTTAATTTTTTTTTTCTTTTAAATTCTAGCTTCTAATTTCACAGGTTTCAACAGTGTTATACATATGAAGTCCTTTATAATTAACGTTATCCGAAACATCATTGCACTTAAGCCTTCATTCCAAACAGACAGACACCTATTCAGGGTAGCGGAGACAGTCTCCTGAACAGCTGCTCTCCCGTTATAGCCCCTGTTTGAAGTAACTTATATAGCACCTTGGTCAGTTACCATTTCTGCACTCTTTTCACCAGTTGCCTTTATATATACCTGCACAAAAGCCAGATCATTTAATTAAATCACCGATTTATAGACTAGCCATTTCCCCACACATGCAAACACTAAACTTCAAATGCTTGCAAATAAATTGACAATAACAGCCCCACAACGAAACAAGTAGTAAGCTTCAATGTGTTTGAACATTTCAATTGCGCGTTAGTTAAGACATGACATTCGTTACAACCAAAGGAAGTATCTTCATTTAATCAACTGAAAGACATCTCTACTGGATGGCCGCACTTAGTGCAAAAATATTTACAAAAATAGCTCCTTAACAAGTACCTTTAATCCTAAAATGCATAATATGGAGGAAAACAAATTTAAGCGAAGGCTACTAATGCTTGGTGTTGTCAGTTATGATGTAATGAGGATAGAGAGCTGACCATATCTCCAGGAAGTTGAGCACTTAATGGAATTCTTTCCCAGCTTTCTCCAGCATCTGAAGTGTACAACAAAATTGCAGGTTTCCCAACAATCCAACCTTCTTTCCCACTGAAGCTAATAGAGTTAAACCTATAGTTGAAATCTTCATCCTCAGCTGAAGGAATTGAACGTGGAACCCATGTAATTCCCCCATCTTTTGTCTCCAAAATAGTCTGCCTTGTCCCCAGCAAAAATCCTATTAAATATTTTTTACAAAAAAGAGAAAAAAAAAACATAAAGAGAAATTAAACGCTCAGCTCCATTAAGCCAAAGAAGCAGTAATTTAGATTCGTTAATGAGTAAAAGAAAGAAAAGAGACCGGGGTTTGAGTCATCTGGGACAAAGGCGATGTCTAAAAGGACAACACCAGGATCGATGGGAAGGTAGACTCTTTCCCATTCCGACAAAACTTCCTCGGACTTGGCCGGTAGTTGGAGAGCGGAGAGAGTTGCTACAGACAGCGAAAGCGACGCTGTTTGAGATATAAGTTGTCTTCCGTTGAGGAATGTTGGCGACGAAGAAACAGAAGAAGAATGGTGGGGGGATTGTTGTAGAGAAGCTTTGGAGACGAAAGGCGGGTGGGGTTGGGGAGGGTGAAGAAGCCGAGGAGCGAAGAGAGAAGCTAAGGAAGATATAAGTTTGGAGCAATCACTGACTTGAAGATTGGGCATCGCCATTATTATTATTCAGTTGAAGCTTGGAGCTCGGCTCTGCTCACTTTGTCGTCTTTTTTTTTCCCTCACTCTCTTTCTGCCGTTTCTTATCTTAATGGGGGCGGCGGGGGGGGGGGGGGGGGGG
>JBBYHM010000002.1:6181750-6219078 GCA_038381775.1 Adansonia rubrostipa | reverse complement strand
CCCCCCCCCCCCCCCCCCCCCCCCCCCCCCCCCCCCCCCCCAACGACCACACGGGCAAAGCTTCAAGCGTCAAAATCTTGCTGGATATGGAATAGAACATTCTACGTTACGCTAATGCAATTGCAATAAATTTTAACATGGTGAATAAGGTAGGAGCAACTTTATTTTATTATTTTCTAAATTTTACTTGGATTTGTCATTTTTAATAAAAAAGAATAGTGGTTGGCTTGGCCTACACGATGTAAAATCGAAGCAGCAGCAGGATCATGATCTTTTTCTTTCATTTTTAGTTGGTTGGGTTAGAGACAGCAGCTAATTTGATAGTAAGAGATTTTCAAAAGGATAAAGTTGGTTGGATCATTGGATCCAGAGTTGAAAAGGGGATTTATCATAAACAGTGGCAGGCACCAACAGTAAGTTAATCCCAAAATGAGAGGAAGGGCAACGGGATGAAAGCACCTGTATATGGGGGAACTGAATCTCAGAGGATACGGCTAAGAATGCAATAAAGAGAATCCCAATTTGCCAGGCAGGACTGGAGATAAAGATTGCATGGTATATAATCTGGCCATATGATATAAGGGAGGATATAGAGAAGAGAAAACACTACTACACTTCTAAATCTGGATATAGTAAATAATAAAGATTTTGAGAAAGGATAATCAACAGTGTTTTCCCCTACGACTATATCCACATTTGAATCAGCCAAAAGGAAGAAGAAGAATCAGAAGAAGGTACAAGTCTGCTATGCGAATTGACCAAAGGAATATATACATATATATATATATATATATAAGGTTTGAAGCGTGCCATGGCCAAGGACCAAAGTAAAGATAGAGGCCAGTTGTAGCATAGCAAGATTTGACTGTTGGCTTCAGGAGACATTTTTCAATAAAGAAACACAAACGAGTGGAGTGGAGGATAAATAAGGCTAAAAAAAGTAACTTTTACATGTCGGTATACACTACTAGATTCCACACTGGCTTGGCCTCGACTGTCTTGAAACCAGATTCCTATTGCACTCATTATTATGTTCAAGAAAGAAAGACCCCAAGCCCCAAGGTTTCAATTCTGAGCTACCATTGACTGACACAAACAACACTTGATATGGCAATAACCAGATAATACATAAATTTATAAACCATTAGTTGGGACCCTAAAGTTCTGACCCAATATTGTAATTTAGTGGTTTTTACCAAAACGATTAGATAGCAACAACACATAAGATTTTAAGATGAAAAATAACAAAACGATGGTGGACAGCCACCAATAATAATAAAAGTAATCTACCAATCAAAATTTACTAATTTAACATAAGCAAGCAGGAAGCATAGGACGGGGAAAATTTGATAGCCTTCAGCATTAATCCTCACCATCGAAAGTAGTCTTCTTTCCTGCATTAGAAAGATAGCAAATTAAAATAAAAATTACAAGAAAGCCATGAGAAGATGCCAATCTATCTTAAGCAAAACAAGCAGCGATGTTAATCTCAAAACAAATATATAAATTTTTATATATATATATATATATATTTAACGTAAGCAAAGCAAGTTGCAATATAAGATACTTGTGCCAGTAGCATCAAGGTTTGGTTTATTAGGTGTTCAACGTTTTCTGCCAGCACCACCAGATCGACCACCCCCACGCCAACCGCCACGACCACCACGACCCTTTCCCCCACTCCTGCCACCACCTCTTCTATTGCCATGACCACCACGGGATTCACGTCTCGGCTTTGCCTCCTCCACAGACAAGGAATAATTATTAACTTCTGATCCATTAAGTTCTAGAGCTTTGTTGAAACTATCACCATCGTTGAAATCCAAATAAGCATAACTGCAATTGGTTGCATAGAATCAGATAGTGTACCGCCAAACATCACAAGAACACATTCAAGACATTAAAATTACAAGCAAAAAGATTAATTTCAAACAAGGCCTCAACCATAACCATAGATTACAACCGATGTGCAACAATTGACAATGTTCTACTTAGCTATTTCTCTGGCATTAAGCAAAAAACGCAAGGTTTTAGCTTCTTATCTACAATCTTAGGAGGCTTCATCTCATCATATGCAAATTTAAATCACTAAAGAGGATAAAAGGTGAAAATGCTGATACTTCCATCAACTGATGTGAAAAGACAAAAGAAATCTACAGAAGCAAAAACAGTAAAAAACAGGAATTTTCAGAGCAACAAAAATCACAGCAACAATAGATACAAACCCTTTCACGGCACCAGTCTCCCGATCCACCGGCACTGCCATCCTAGAAATCTCTCCGCAAGAACCAAAGTGCCCCTCCAAGGATTTCTTAATCTGCAAATGTATTGGACACAGAAGATAATATAAATAAAAATGAACTTCAAACACAAAGTGGACGATGAATAAAGAGCAACAAAAGCTAATATTTAAGACAAATCACTAACCTCATCCTCGCCAAGGGATTGATCAAAACCTTTGACAAATATTGTTCGAGCCTGACCACTTCCACCTTTCAGGAATGAATCGTTCCCATTGCTGCAACAGGTGGTGCCAGAAAAAGTTGAATAAATTAATCGTCTAGACCAAGGTTTCAAAAGTTAAATAACAATTCACAGATTGAGACAGTGAAAAATATTTACCCACTGTGCGGCATATATGCACCCCGTTCAAGGGCCCAGTCAAGTCTAACAGAACGACTTATCAAATATTCACCATTCAATTCTAGAGCCTGCAATAAAGGATGATGTTAGCTAATAACTTTACAATTAAATCTACGAAAAAGAAGTATGAAAGCAAATACATTTGCAATTCACTTCAAGACTGTTTTATCATGTGTAAAATTTTTCAAAGAGGTATCGTTACAAATTTTATGAAACCATTCATAGAATATTTTAATATGAATCATCTTTTCTTAACATACAATTTGAGAAAATCATACCATTTTTGCAAAAATCTAAATCTATTTCATATTTAATTTTCACCAGCATAAAATAATTTACAATAGGAATACAATGCTTAAAGATTTCAATACTAAGTTTCAGCACTTTATTTTTTGTAATTGAAACTAATTAGTTTGTTAAATAAGACCATATATTAATAAAGATTTCATAATTGAAATTACTAGTTCATTAAACAAAGACCTCGTACTAATAAAGATTGACATGTTCTACGGTGATTCCATATCATACTCACAAGAATAAGCTTGTCAAATCTCTTTTCATACAGACAGTTGACAGAGTCTAATTTGTTACTTGCAGAAAACATTAAAATTTAGTTTACAGATCAGACATCCATGTGCAAATCCAAAATTCAAAGATGAAGAAATCTACCTTCTGTGCAGCCTCTGTAGTAGCGAATTCAACATGTCCATATCCCTTAAAGTTCCCTTCATGATCAGTGGATAGACGTATTTCCACAATCTCACCAGCATCTTTAAAAAATTCCTTTCTGCAGTATAGCATTAATCAGATGAAAATTAAAAAAGAAAAAAAATTCAATTTCGCAGGACCAGAGAACCTAAACATACATATCAGCTTGTTCTACTCGAAAATGTAAGTTCCCAACAAACAGTGTCCTCGATCCTGTATGTTGAACTTGAGGAGTTGCAGGAGTTTGGAGCTGCAAAAAAAGAATTAAAATGAGACTCCAACCTGCTTGACAAAATGAACCAAAACAAGTTGGGAAGAGATTTGAAAGAAACTGGAACGGAAATTGGCACTTACAGCTTTTTCCCCAGATTTCAAATCCTTCTGCTTGGCAATTTTCTGCGGTGTTGCAGTATCCACCATTTCTACATCTGTGTCCTGATTCCAATATACAAGTACAACACTATATTAGGCAATATACAAGTACAACACCACATTAGGCACTCATCACATCAACCTTCCGAAAGTATAAAGAAGACAGATTCCACAGATCCAACCTTTTTATTCGGAGCTCCTTCTTTGTCACTTTCCTTATCATCATCGGATGACTTGTCAGAAGCCTGCAGTGTGATATTAATGCAGAGCCAAATTAGTACAAGTTTACCAAGAACACAAACACTGTAGTAGGAAAAGCCTCATCCTCAAAAAAAAACAAAAAAAACTGTTCATTCCTCATCCTCACGATCTTATTAAAAAGCAATCTGCCACCAGGCTAAAGACCATAGGAGTACGGATTACCTCATCCTCAGGGAAATCAGTGTCTGAGGAACTTTCTGACGACTCTTCTTTCTTTGCAGTTTCCCCAGTAACAGGTTTCTTATTCTGAGCAGGAGCTTCCTGGAATGACAAATTGAAAGTTGACAACCATACAAAAGAATATGCACACCCATACAAATATTATAAGAATAAGCATAAGACTCACTTCGTCAGAGAATGAATCTTCCTCACTACTAGACTCCGAAGAATCTGAACCGCTAGCTTGTTTTGCAGGTAGAGAGCCATTCTCGGCAATAGCTGGCTGCTCTTTCAGGGGGACAGGTTTCTGAACCAAAAATAAATAACGTTAGATAGAGACTTCATATGCTTCATTTTATTACATTGTGAACGTGTTATCCATACAGATAAGATTGTCCCAAAAAAGACCCATTCAATTAAGAGAACTAAGAAACAACAGTAAAAAACATATATAGATAAGTTAAAGCAGAAACATAATGTAAGGAACTGACACAAAACAGACATGTATAACAACACTAACAAAAGTAAAATCATAAGTAAATGAGACAGTTGCATTAGGCATACATCCTCGGAAACAGAAGAGTCATTATAAGAACTATTAGTTTCGTCTTCTTTCTTCTTCTTCTTCTGGGTCTTTGCTTCAACGTTCTTCTTTACAATAGCCTGTGCTGCCACACCATTTTTCTTCTGCTTTTTCAGAGCCACTTGTTTTTCAAGAGTTTCTTGGGCTTCTCTCTTGCCTATATAATCATAAAAAGATTAAGAAAAACACACAAAAAGGATCCGGATAATGCAAATCAATCTAAAAATCTTGAACATTTACATATATATACCTTTCTTTCCAGACCGAGGAGGAGCTACAGCAGGAGCTGCTTCAAACTATAACAAAGAGAAAGAAAAAAGCAAAATTAAACCAAAACTAAAATAAAAAGGATATAAAAAACAAGCGGACAAAATCAACTGGAGAAAATTATTCAGAGTGAAACAAGGAAAAGAAGAGTACTTTGGCGGTTGATTTCTTGCTTGATTTTCCCATAGCTAAAGGAGAGATTGAAACGGAGTTAGGATCGACTTGTTTTTGTTAGAGTAAAGACTGCGGGCTCTGAAAAGAGTGCAAAACCCTACTTTAGATATTTTGGGGAGTTAGGGTTTTGAATGAAGCACTCGAAAGAAAATACGGCCTATACAGTATATAACGTTTTTTTTTTATTGTACGGGCGGTAACAGCGTAAACGTTGCAAAAGTAAATTGATACTTGTATTATAATATATATCAAATAATAAAAATATAATATAATATAAAATGAATAAATATTTAAAAGTTTAAATTTAAATTATTAATAAATTAAAATTTATATAAATATAGAATATTTAAATATAATTATAATATAAATATATATATATCTAAAAATAAAATAATTATTAAATTTAGTCAAAGGGTGCTTTTGTCGAGGAGTCAAATTTGATTTTTTTTAATTTAAATTTGAATTGAATTAGATTGTGATTAATTTAAAATTAGTATTGTAACTTGAATTAATATTAAAAATTAAAAAATTATATTAATATTTATAAAAAATTAAAATAAAATATAAATTTTTATTAAATAAATAACTATTTATGTCAAGTGAACCCAAAATATGAAAATCTTTACAAATATAGATTGAACTAAAGACGAACCAAACGAGATTAGACCTGCTCAAAGATCGGATTAATTGTCCAAACGGGAAGATTGAATCAATATTTAAAAGAATTTGGATAAAAATATGATGCCAGAAAAATAGAATTGAGCAAAAAAATAGGTCAATTGAAAAATAAGCCGGGCTTTGACTCCAACTTTTAAGATCCAAGCCTGGCTCTACCTTATTCATTTTACTATTATATAGTATATATTGATTTTATATTTTATATATTATAAAATTTTATTATAAAAAATATATATATGTATATTATAATATAAACATTAAAAATTAAGTTAAATTTTTTATATTTTTAAATTTAATAAAAAATTATTTAATTAATAATATTAATTAAAAATATATTTTTTAAAATATAAATTATAAAAAATATAATATAAATAAATTTAAATGTACTTAAATTACATATTTATAAATAAACTTAAATAAAATTTAAAATTTAAAATTTAAATAAATATATTCGATAGTAATATTATTTCAAATGCAGAGCATGGCACGTTTTGCACCATTTTTTCCCGAAGCGGCTGTATTGGACGAGTTGTATCTGCACCGTCGGTTCGACACTCAACGGTCAACGGTGACTATTCAATTTCATGTTTTAAACTTTTAGTGGGACCCAACTGGCGATTTGAGTTTAGATTGCCTTGGCCCATAGGCACAATGATGCTACGCGCTCAGTCCACTTTCAAGCTGGATCTTAAATAGTCCAAATTCTAATTGAACCGGCTTCACTGGGTTTTCTTTAAAGTTCATCAAATAATAAAAACTTAATTTTAAATTACATTTTATTAAATAATTAATATTTATTTTATATTTTAATATTATTTAATATTAACATAATAATATTTTATTAATTATGAAAATTTAATTTATGTTATTTATATGAATTTTTAAAATATTTTGATCTTATTGTATAGTGTGTATTTATATTTATAAAATGTGGAAAATAATAAATAAAAAAATAATGTTATGATTTTAATATTATTAGTTCTTTCGGCCAACTTTCTCACACGGCAGCAAGTTCATCTTTTTCTTTCGTTATTAAATAATTAACTATTAATTCATTTTTATATGTTGTTTTACATATTTAATTATTTAAATAGAAATAATAAATGAAAAATAATAAAAATATAATTGTGCTTTATAATAAAAATAATAAAATGTTTAGGTTAACATTTATATGTTACTGTTGCAATTATCATTTACCTTTAAAATTTTTACCTCATGAGTCCAAAATAACTATTTTTTACTGTTTGGAGATACATCGTTTAAAGTTTAGAATCCTTTCCTTAATTGTTTAAAGTTTAGAGTTCTTAAATTAAAGACCAAATATAGTTCTTGATAAAAAGACAATCACATCTATTTAGATATATTCAAAAGTTAGGTAACTTATTTAATCCGAATTTAAATATTAATTTTTTTATCTGAGTCTAACTCAACTTGGATCATTATTGATTAATTAAAATAATATTTTTTATTTAAATTTAATTATAAAAATATCAATATCAAAAATAATATTTTTAATATTTTAATATATTTTAAATAATAATCAAAATCGTCGAATCAAATTCGAGCTTGAATTTAAATTTTAAAATATTTTTTACAACGATCCGACCTAGAAGTAAATTTACGTGCATCTATATTGAAATATATTTTTTTTCATTTTTTAATGTTCCAATTAAGTTGTCTAATCATATTCATTCAATTTTGCGATTTTGTAAATATATATTATTTTACATATAATACATTGAAATATATTAGGAAAATCAAGAAGAAAAATGGAGTAAAAATTTCAAATGATTCACTTAACGGGTGCTTATACATCTTTTCACTTTTTTTTTCTAAATTTTTTTATATTTAATCAATTATTTTTATAAAATTTTAAAAATACTGTAATAATTACACAGCTTTTTCCTTAAGTTTGGTAAAAATAAATATATATATATATAGGGAAAAGTACAGGAAGATTTAATGAATAATGAAGCAAATATAACTCTTAAAAGCAGTCAAAATATTTAAAAGGAAATTTTTAATATTAGAATTGAGCACATCCAATATTAAGGTAAAAAATAATATTTTTTAAAAAAAATTTAAATAGATAAATTAATACAAGATTATTAAGTATAAAGGTGAAGTGCAAAGCCTTGCCTGGGGCTTCCGACGTCAGCTTTGCACAGTATTTTGTGATATATGTACTAAATGCTTGGATGAAGAGCGGCTGTGTCTTCATCCTCCCTTCATTTGCTCTTTTTCGTATCATTGTATGTTAAATCAGTTTGATTAATTTGATTAAAAAAATTTTAAATTAAATTAATAGATTCAATTAAGAAAATTGATCGAACTGATTAATTTTTTAACAAAATTGAATTAATTAAATTGATTAAATTTTAATCTGTTAGTTTAATTAAATAGGTTTATTAAATTTTGAGTTAGTGAGTTGTATATTTGATTTGGGTATTGACTTAATTGAGTTATTAATATATATAAATATATAATTATTAAATATTAAATATTAAAAATTTAATTAATTTGATCGATTTGGTTAATAATTTTATTAATCAATAACTAATTGAATTAATCAAATAAATCAATATAAAATATTAACAAAACTATTAAACTGACTTAATTAAACTAAATTAATCGTATTTTATTAATTAAGTAGATTAAATCAGTTTGAATCGGTTTATGTACAGTTTTTATTCGTGCTTTTCTTTCTTCCTTTTCCAGGCTAGTTTGAGGAGTGTCAAGTGTATTTTATATGCCATATAAAAAAAAATCATCTATGTGACCTTAATTAATAGAAAAAACAAAAAGAAATTTTGAATTGGATTGATATTAATTAACCCATATGGTAAAGAGATTAAAATTTTTCAGTGTGAAGGAACTAAATTCACTTCTTTCAAATGCGTTGGCTTTTAATTCTTCGAAGGGTTCCTCCATAGTGCCCGATTGAAAGCATTGGAAATTTTATAACACGTTTAGTAAAAACTTTCCAATTCAAATATTTGAATTTTCAAGTCGTAACTTTCAGTGTTTAACATCATTAATGAAAAATGTTGATACGAACCTCAATCGATAAAAAATTCATAAATTTAATACACTCGTAATACAATTGCAAGAAAAAAGTTTTTATATAAATCTGTTCAAGTGTTGAATAATTTATTTAGATTATTAGATATGATTCGTATCGACTCAAATTTGAATATGCATAATTATGATTCAGATTGCTCGAGTTACTTGAAATTATTGTTTAAATAATAAAAATTATTTTTATTTAAATTTAAAAATAAAAATATATAAATATGAGTATAAAAATAAATTTTTTATTTTTTTTAAAGTAAAATGAACCAATGAATCGGACTAAGCCGAAAACAAATCTGGACAAAAAATTAAAAAAAATTAGCCTACAAACACCTTTACAATTCTATCGTATCAAAATAAAATTTTTTTCCTCATTCAATCAATAAAACAATATATATTATTCTAATTGTAATTCGGCTCAAAACTGTGAGTAATATTCTAGTTTATATATATTTTTAATTTTATTTTGTAAGTGAGGGTTGATGAGAAGACATTTCACAATAAAAAAGAAAGCATTAGAAGTGAAAATGCATTTTGTTTGTTTTTTTTTTGGGGGGTGGGGGTCGAAGAAATGAAATGCATTTAGTCTTTAGTTAAAGATGTTTACGAACGCGAAAAAAAACTTTTCTTTTATTAAAGTGTAAACATATTTTTAAAATCAAAATTAAATAAAATTTAATATATAATAATATTTTAAACTAAACTTGAATCTAAAAGTCAAAGGCTCAATTTCAATCGGACTTTAAATGAATGAGTTTGATAGACGTTTTAATTTATAAATAGATCAACACTTTTAAAAATAAAAATATTATTATGCGTTAAACGATAAAATTAACAAATAAATATAAACCAAATGAGTTGAATTTACATTCTAAATATTTTTTTTTGTTATTATTTTACGAGTTCGATCAATCCGAATGTCGAGGCAAATGAATGAATGGGCACAGGGCAAATCCAATACAAGTCAGCCGAATATCTTATTTTGCATGTGATGGAGCAACGAAAGAAGATAATTGCACCAAACACAACAAAACATAGTGTTTGGAAGCAGGACGTGACTAACTACAAATAATAAAGTGACGATTACTTCAATGCCTCAATTTATTTTTTCTTATTCTTTTTCGACATATATATATATATTTGCAAATATACATATGTGCCTTGAACAACAAGGGCCAACTTAGGACCACCCAAACAAACAATGTAAAGTTGCAAATTTTAATGATCGTCCTCGAGTACGGACATAACGAATGATTACTAGCGTTGAAAGCAAGTTGTTTCTCCGACTCAAAGCTTTGCATTTTAGTCTTCTTTTTGGATTTCGCATTGTTTCCTTTTTCATTGTCTTCAAGTTTTAATTTTTTAAAATTCGCGTGCTACTCGTGACTTTTTAATCTTTTATCTGTAACTCATAAAAAGAAAAATCATATGTTTAATTTACAAAAAAAAAATTACAATCTTCAAGAGTTTGACAATAATATGAATACCGTATAAAATATAGTAATATTTTATATGATTATATAGATATAATACGTTTAAAGTTAAAAAAATACGACATAATATAAATATATTCTTCAAATTTATCTAATATAAATTATAAATGAATTAAAATTGATATAGATATAAAAAAACCTTAAACACAATTATAACATAATAAAATATACGAATATAATATGAAAATATGAATTATTAAATTATATGTGAAATTAAATTTAGCTGCTAAATAAACCTTCCAACTTTACTAGAAAAGTTAAATTAAATTTGTTTATCTTTTATTACATGAAATTACGATTATAAACATTTGGTTCATTAGATACTTATAAAATCTTGACACTTGAATTAGTAAAGTTCGATCATCATAACTTTTAAAATAGCATCACATAAAATATTTGGCAACCAACTCATCCAATAAATTTAAGTCAACATTTTTCTACAAATTAAATCATCCAAATAAGAAGATTTTAATAAAAAAATAAACATTTTATGCTCTCAAGGTTTTAATTACAATAAAAAAAAGAAGTTCATAGAGTAATTTCAAGCAATAAAAGATCAGTAATTTATTTTAATTTTTAGTCAATATTAAGAGTTTTTTTTTTTTTTAGTATTGTTCCTAGTATTTTGTTAGTGTAAATAAAAAATCCATCAATTTTATTATTTTTTATTTACAAATTTTAAAATATAGTGAAAATGTAGTAAGATACTTAATATTGATTTTTTTAATGAAAATAGTATGGAGGTGCCTACTCAATAATTGAATTGCTCTGCATATGTTAAGCATAAAGTTATCAAAATACGATACGATATAAAAATAACTTAAAATTTATATAATATAAATTATTAATATATTAAAATTCATATAAATATAAAATATAAAATATAAAATATTTTATACATAATTATGATATAAAAATATACAACTATAATATAAATATATGAATTATTAAATCTAAATTTAGATTCTGTTTGAATTCAAATGGAAACACTCTTTGGTGCGATTAGACTCCTTTATGCCCTGTTTAGGTAACATGGCACTAGCATAGTAGCACAATAAAAATTATTTTATGCATAATTATGATATAAAAATATATAACTATAATATAAATACATAAATTTTTAAATTTAAATTTGAATTCAATTTACATTTAAATGAGAACACTCTTCGGTGCTATTAGACTCCTTTATGCCTTGTTTAGGTAACATGACACTAGCATAATAGCACAGTGGAAATGGTTTTACCCTGCTGGTGCCGTGTTTTTCTATTAGAACTTCAAGCTGTGTGCCCTCCAGTGGGACGGCATTTTTTAATTTTTATTTTTTTATCTTATTTTACGTAGAAGTGAGTACAAGTTGGTTCAAATTGACTTAATCGATGAAATTTGATTAATTCAGTTCAGTTAAGTCGGTTCGATGGTTATGTCAATTTATTTAATTAATTCGGTTCGTTATCGGTTAATAAAATTATTAACCGAATTAACCAAACTTTTAATATTTAATAATTATATATTTATATAGATTAATAGCCCAATTAAACCGATTCCCAACTCAAATATACAACCATTAGCCCAAGAACCAATAAACCGATTTGACCGAATTAACCGACCAAACCGACCGAGATTTAGTCGGTTCGGTTAATTCGGTAATGGTTAAAAATGTCGGTCAGTTCGGTCGGTTCCTCTAGCTAAGTTGGTTAATTCGGTTTGAAGTTTTTTTTGACTGAATCGACCAAATACTCACCCTTAATTTTACGTGAACAATGTATGAATATTTTCGCTTTTCATTTTTAGTAGTATGATTTTATTTAAAAGTGAAAATAAATTTTTATTGAATGTAATTAATAAAATAATAAACATATATTTATTATATAATTAATATGATTAATTAAAATTACGTAATTACACAAATAATAAAAATGTAAAATATGATTTTTAAAAATTTTATTCAATTTTTTAAAATTTTAAATTATTTATTTTTATTTTATTAGATTATTTTTTGACATAAATATAATTTCAATCATTTTAATGACTATTATTTAACATAAATATAATCTTAATAAATTTTATCATTTAACATAAATATAACTTTAATATTTTGTATTTATTTATTATATATTTGTTGTCGGATTACCATGTAAGTGCATGCATCGTTAACAAGCAATATAGTGAAGAGTAGAGTATTGTTCCCACGACGAACTGTAATAAATTTACTAACTACTAAAATTAAAACAATTTAATCTTATACAAACAACTAATTAAAATCTTTTAAAATAAAATTAAAATTAAACTAAAATTAATTAAATTAACAAAGCAAGTAAAATAAATAAGATCTACGCAATTAATGAGAAAAGCCTACGATTATAACTCCTCTCAGCACTTCATTTAAATCTGTTTTACCCTCTTAACTTAACTAACGATAATGAATTGTTAACCTAAAGTCCTAATTTATTTATAAATATCTTTTGACAGTCTTATAAAAATATTTTTTTAACCAATTTACTATATTTCTAGCAAATTGAATTAAAAAAAAAACCCTTAAGCTTATACTCTAATTTGGGTACATATGACATGCTCGTATATTCCTATCTAATATGCAAATGAATTCATTTTAGTAAATGAATATGAAACCTATGTCATTTAATCTAATTGGTAGATAATCAATTAGAAGCATTAAAAATAAGACTGAATAAACAATTCAAATATCATTAAATTAAGAAAAGATGTTCAACTAATCTAAACTACATGTTGAGTTCCATTGCCACCCTAGAAAAATGAATTTAGTTCGTGATGATTAAATAAAACATAAACAATAAAACATAGAAGTTTCACCATCATAACCATTATAATAAAGATAAAACAATTCAAGAGAGCGTACTGCATGGAATTGTTAAAAGTTTCATTAAAGAGGAAAGATGAATGCATAGGAAAGATGAATCTGTAAACATTTACAAGCACATGCTCCATAATGCCTCTTGGATAAGTGTATGATCTACTAACTAATTTTAAAGTAAACGTAGTAGGCTTTACCTCATTTAAACCAAGCTTTCGATAGATAAAAAGAGGCATTAAATTTATACTTATCCCTAAATCACATAAAGCTTTACCATAGAATTTGTTATATACGGTGCATCGAATTGTTAAGCTTCCTAGATCTTTGAGCTTTGGTGGAAATTTCTTTTAAAGGATGGCACTACACTCTTTAATAAGTGCAATTGTCTCAAACTCAGCCAACTTCCCCTTTTAACAAGATTTCTTCTATAAACTTGATATATTTTGGCATTTGTTCTAAAGCTTCAGCAAATGGTATATTAATATGGAGTTTTTTAAATGCCTCAAGAAACTTTTAAAATTAATTATCAAGCTTTTGCTTTTGAAGGCGTTGAGGAAAGAGAGGTGGTAAGTAGCCTGAAGGTGGTTTTTCTTGCTCTCTTTTTCTACTTCTTACCCGCATATTCTTCATCAATTGGTTTTGTTTGATTCATAGTGCTTTTTGCTACATTCTTCACCTTTTTCTTTTCTTTTTTGAAGCGTGATTGCATTACATTGCTCTTTCTCATCCCTTCTCGGGTTAGGCTTGGTATCACTTTGAACAGTACCTATAGGATGATTGTTAATGACATTAGCAAGTTGGTTCACTTGCATCTCAAGTTTCTTTAAAGTGGCTACTTGGTTCTGAACAATAGCTTTACTTCTCTTAAGGGATTCTACTTGATCCTGAACCATAGCTTGAGTTTGTCTAAAAGATTTTACTTGATCCTGAATAAGACCATAAGTTTTCTTCATAGATTGTAAGAATACCTCTTTTAATGATGACTTCTTTTCTTAAACAAGAGTTTGAGCTTGGTTAGGAAACCCAAGAAAGAATGCTTGTTTACTTGTAGATGAAAGCCCTTAATTATCGTTCCATGACATATTTGGTTAATTTCATCAACTTCGATTATAATTGTTAGAATAAGGGTAATTTTATTATCGATATAATTAACCGATCCAACATAGGTTGGTCAATGATCACTAGAATGTTCATCCCACATGGTTAACAGATCACAAAAGGACTCTGAACTGAATGTACTCTTATAGCGTCATGTTGCCAAACTTAGTTCACTTTGATTCTTAATTAAGTCATTACACTTTGGAAACTCCTTCGGATTTTGACCTACAAGAACATGAAAATACTTAAAATAACTATATAATTTAAATATAAGGAAAGCAAATGAAACTTATTTTAAAAAAATCTAAAAATAAACAAAATCTAATAAAAATCTCTAAGACTTAGCTATTTTAATCACATAATGAGACGATATATACACATTTTAGTTTAATGTAGCTACTTTATCTTTTGTCTATAATTTATCTTACTACCACCGCTGCTTTTGCATCTAAATAAATATATCATTGCTTGTTTTAATCTTATTGCTACTATACCTAATCTTAGTACTATAATAACTAATCCCATCACCACTATTGCTTCAATCTCATCGGAACCAACCCCATCACATTCAAATGGAGCCTCAATTTTCAAATCTTTTTGCATTTCAGTTAGACTTGTCTGAAGTTACTAGGTCCAACTTGATTTATGCTCAGGCCTTGTACAAGATTTTAAAAGCTTGGACTTAGTATGATATGTCACAAACTTATTTTTTAATTAAGAATATTTTTATTTAATTTTCATTGTAAAATATATTTAAATATAGAATAATAAGTAAATTTTAATATTAAAAAAACCTCAAAGATCGAAAAACGAGTTTTGAGTAAGCAAATTCTCTTTTCATTCGTGTTTGGTCCAAAATGAAGCAACTTTCTTCACCAGATACTAATGCTAAGCTTACTTAGCTGTTTCTATTGAGGATTTGTTTAACTTAAACAATCACAATCATGCTAAAGTTTCTCAAAACGTATTATTATTAGGTACATTAATAAAGGAGTTTTTAACCCTATGAATAGGATTAATAAACCATTATATATCTTGTTTATTTATTTTTTATATTTTTAAATATACATTATAAACATGTGACAATTTTCTAATCATGCTTATGCAGTTAAAAAAAATTATTATCTATATACCTCATAATAATCATCCCGTTAGTGAAGATTTAGACCACGGCAAAGCTAGCCAATTTCTTTTAGCCAAATATAAAAATAAAAAAAATTAAATGTTTTTAAAATTAATATATTGAGTTTAACTAACAATTAAAAAACATACGCATAATATATTTATACAATAAATTATTAAAAGATAAATGTATAATGCATTAAAATTTTTAAAAATTTTTTAAGGAACCAAAACTAATAATTATATTTGTATATAAATTCTAATACATAAAATTAAATTATAAGAAAAAAAAACTAAAGGCCAATTTAATTATATTTGCTATATAAATATATAAACTATATATACATATTAAAGGATTTCCAAATTTTTAGGGGCCCATAACAAAAGACATATGGATTATTATTTTCTATATACTTTATAGGGATTAGAATAATATTAAAAAAAAGTTATATATATCATTTATTTATTTTTTATTTTTTAAATATATATTAAAGATATGTGATCATTTTTAAATTTATTTATAAAATTAAAATTTCAACTATCAATGTATCTAATAATAATTTTAAAATAATATTTAAAATTTGTAGCTCAAATTAAATATATAAGAGTACAAATCAGCTTCTTAGAATACATATATATATATATATATATATATATATATATATAAAATATAGTTTTGCAATCAAATCACAAACGGTAAACAAAGTTTAAGGGATGTTAGGAAAGTTAAAAAGAAAATTTTGTCTTCTCATAAGTTTTTTCTTTTTGTTTCAAGTTTTCCTTATTTTATTAGTGGATTATCATTGGCTAAATCCTCAGTAGGGTTTTATTTTAATTATAAATAGATGTGAAAATTAATTTATGATTGAACCATTATAAAGTACGATTTTTTTAATCTCTATAAATGAAGTAAAAAAATTTTCACATATTCTAACAATTAACTTTACATATAATTAAAAACATAAACTTTACATAAATTAAAATTTATCACATATTTTTATTATATATTTAAAAGAATAAAATAAATAAATAGAACACAAAACTTTAGTGCTAATCCATCTTATAATAATACTTTATTATTTGTTAAAAAATAGTTACGGATTTAACTTTGACTTAATGAATGTAATTTTCACCACGGACTCTTCCCTTCTCCGTCTTTTAAGGTGCAATTTTGAATTTCCAAATGAAATAATAATATTAAATAATGATATTTCAAACGAAATAAAAGGAAATATTTTCATTAAAGTTTCATATCTGTTAAATCACTCTTTGCTACGGTATAAATATTGAAAAGAAAGCGAAAGTCTTTACGAGAACGATATAACATGTGGTAGGTGCGGGGAAAAAAAAAATGTAAACAGAATGTTATTGAATATTTAATTTGGGAAATTAAAGTAGTAATTAATGGACTGTTATGTGAAAGGAATCTAAAAAGGAAGTTCTCCACTTTGCGTAATAGAATTAGGATGACTTCTTTTAGTTTACTTTGGACGAGGATGATTATTCTATACTTTAATAGTTAGTTAAGTTTAAAAATTTTATTAAGTGCAATTAATTGAGTGATGTTATATTTTAAAAAATTAAATGATAAATAAATAAGACATATACTATTATATTAATTTTTGTTGTAGAGTTTTTACCTTCTATGAATAATGTATAGCATAATACAAGATTATTATATCGTATTAAGATCCAAAAAATTATTTTATATACTAACAGTAAAATTATTTAAATTTCATAAATAATATTAATAAGATTATATATATCTTTTAAATATAATAAAATAATTAATAAAAATTAAAATTTAAATACATGATAAATTTTTAATTTATTTATAAAATTAAAAAAATTAATACGAATATAACAAAATTATGTGATCAATTTCAATGAACGAAGTCCGAGGGGTAGGCAATGAGCTCTTATTTATTTTGATCACTAGAAAGACAGATTAAGGGCTCCCGGTACACGAGCAACATGAGTTCCTCCCCCCCTCCCTCTTTCCTTCTAATTCTTTAAGCAAAATGGTAAAAATTTCATTTAATTAAATAATAGCTATATTTTTCACATTTATTAAAATTGTTATGATTTTCAGCACGTCGTGTGTCGCGTGCACGCTTACTTTGTCACAGTAAAATATTAAAGTAGACTGTGTTATTTTAATAGTACTTATTAAATTAATATTTTTAGAGTAAAAAATAATAATTTAGAAAATCTAACTATTTGTAAAAGCAAAATCTATATTTTCATTTTTTATACCAAATAATTGCATTTTTGGTGCATAACGAAAGTAGTCTATGATTTTAAGGATTTAACATTTTACTCTAAAGTATTTAAAGTGAACAAAAAGAAAAAGAAACTAACAATTAGACCTAAAATATATTGCTCGAATTTTCTTAAAGCGTGCTTGATATATATTTAAATATAAATATAAAATATAATTTTATAAATATATAATTTTTTTTTAAAAAATTAAAATATTCATATGAAACACATATTTAATTCGATTAATCTAAACTCAAATTAGAATAGATAAATTTGTATTTATATCATATTTATATATTTTATCATATTACAATTATATTTAAAATATTTTATAATTTATATGATTTTGATAAATTAATAATTTATTTTATATGATTTTAAAATATATAAATATATATTTTATTCATATAATTTATTTAAAATTATTATAATTAAATTTTATTTTAATAAATAATACGTCATATGAATAAAATACGTCGTAATAAATGTAAATGGGTTGTCTGCATAGTATTTCTTTTTCTCGGTCAATATATATTGAGTAAAGGTTTTTTTTTCTTTTAATTTTTGTTTTTTTTGCTCCAAAACTTGACCGAAGACTTGGAGCGTTTAAGCGTTCCCAACCCTTTTGGAAAATAAGGATTCGGGAAATAAAGATGATTAGATTTGAGAAAAAATAGCCAATAGGGAAAAGCGGATGGTTTTAAATAATGGCATGTCGCAACTGGCAATTACCTTGATTCTCTCGTTTACATTGAAGATTCCGTAGCCAAAACTATCTTTAATTTTTATTTTATTTTATTATTTATCTCGTAAATGAATATATACAATTTCTTAGAACTTTCCATCTTTCCTATTTAAACCCACCAAACAAAGCCCAATTTTTCTCAACCCTCTCTGTCGTCTCTGCCCCTTCTATTAGTTTGTTTCTCTTCGGATCTGTTCCTGCCGAAACAGCAGCGGTAGCCATGTCTCTCCTCACCGATCTCATCAACCTCAACCTCAGCGAGACCACTGAAAAGATCATAGCTGAATATATCTGGTCGGCTGTCTTCCCTTCCTCCCTTTCTCTCCATATATACAATCTCAGACTAATTAGTAATTAATACCAATTTTTTTCTTTTGTTAAAAAAACGCTTCCTTAATTCTATTTCAGGATCGGTGGATCTGGTATGGACTTGAGGAGCAAAGCAAGGGTGTGTTTTACTGTTTCAAACTTTGATTTGTTGAATATTATGATCTGTTTTTTTCCAACAGATCTGGTAGTTATTATTTACGATAATAACTACTACCATTGATTACTATATTGGATTGTACAGACTTTGCCTGGCCCAGTGACCGACCCTGCTAAACTCCCCAAATGGAACTACGATGGTTCCAGCACGGACCAGGCTCCCGGAGACGATAGTGAAGTTATTCTATAGTACGTTTCTTTTTATTTTGTTGGATTTTTCCTTGCAGATCTCATCTTATGCTTATTGATTCAGATTCAGTGATTGTATTTTGATACTGTTTTTGATTTATAATATACTAATGATTTGTCATGTTTATCTGTAATTTGACTTGGACCAATCAGCCCTCAAGCGATTTTCAAGGATCCCTTTAGAAGAGGAAACAACATCTTGGTAATTAATTCTTTCTCTTGGCTCCCGTGATTTTAGTTGGTACTCTACTTCATTCGATATTTCACATCATGTGAAAAAAAAATTATTTTTTAAAATAAATTAAAAGTAAAAAAAAAAATCTTTTTTTATAAGTGGTTATTATTTTGAAAACGTTGATAGTTTTAAAAATAAACCAGTAATTTTAAAATATATTTTTATTTTTATTTTAATAATATAATTATGTCTGATTTTTTATATATTAGATTATCGTGCATCATGTGTGTGGTTAAGAAAAAAAGTGAATAAAAAATTAATTTAAAAAAATTAATTGGTTGTTTTCTATTTTTTATAAAATGATTTAATTATCCTTTAATGAATATTGTAATTAATATACTTTAAACTTTTTAAGTAATTTCATTGTTGGAGGTAGTATACGATACCAACTCAATCAGTCTTTTAATATAGTATAGATTTTCATTAATTTGGTTGTGTTGCTTGTTAAACCAAACTTAGGTAAACACATTATAAGCAGCGTAAATAAGTATGAACTTAGAAAAATGAAATAAGGTGGCAATATATTTCATTGATAGTGATGTTAATGAATTTAATTGGGCTAGGTTTTTATAATATTTGAATGAGTTTGATACAGGTATTTGGTTTGAAAAATAGATAGGGCTTTCGATATAGTATTAAATTCCAATTCTAGATTGATAATTATTATTTTATAATTATATAGCAATTAATATTAATATTAATCTGATACTAGTAAATTAGGATTATTAATATTCAAAGGGATTAATGCATTCATATTGATTATTTGGAGATGATCACTTTCTTTTAATTTGATAGTTTTTAAGAATCTTTATTTATAAAAAAAATGGCGAATTATTCTCTAAAATGACTGATTTTTCATGTAAAAATTTGGATGAATTTAAATTGTAAGATCTTGTTGGGATGATAACGAGACTGAATAATTAGATGAACTAGACTTGAACATTCATAAAACTGTTAATTTCTTTATTTGAACTCAATCCAACCCAATCTAAAACGATTGATAAAGAGTATTAATTATAAAAATAAATTTTTTTCCATTGTAGTAGGTATGGTAGTATTTTATTTGTAAAAGAAAGTCAACAGTGGTAATTCTGTCTATTCAAATGGATAATAGGTGATATGCGATGCTTATACGCCAGCAGGCGATCCCATTCCCACGAACAAGAGATTCAACGCTGCCAAGATTTTTAGTCACCCTGACGTGTTTGCTGAGGAGCCTTGGTAAATTTCTTTAAACCTTTTCTTATACTGCTTGGGACTTTCGTTAATTATTTGTAAGTGGCGCTGGCTTTCCTTAATTCCAAATCCCTATCGGAAAGCCTGGAATCTCTTTGTAATCTTGTGAAAGTAATAAAAGGAAACTATGTGGGACCTCGAAAATAGTGACTTAGGACCGAAGACTAAAGACTTATCAACTGCCGGTCACCACGGGTTAGGTGTTCACATACTATGTTTGGTGCAACTGAAAGCTTGAACGAATGAAAAAAAAGTCACAATTAGAAAATGGGCCTTGACCTCACCACTGGCTTTAATTTTTATTCCTCACCAACCCAATTTTATATGCAAATAATAATAATAATAGTAATTTTTAAAGAATTTCGAAACACAAGTGATGAAATTCTTTATGTAATATAAATCACCATCTTTCATTCTCATTTTTATATATATTTTACATATGTTTTATATGAACTTTTTAATTTAATCTAATATTAAATTTCTGAAGTACATAATTGTGATATGCATAATCTTTTATAGGTAAAAAGCTAATCAGAATATTCATATTTTATTTTAATGGTGTAAGGAAAAAGCATGCGTCATTTGAATGGTGTGCAAAAGTAACCACGCCATATTTCCACCATAAAAAAGTTAGTCAATAATTGATGTTGTTCAAACCTTGAATTAGATGGGTTCCTTGTATATAAAGCTTTTCTAGACTTCTTCAGCAAAATGATTAAAAAATAAAATAAAATAGTTGCGTCACTTAATTTAGATTTTTCTCAAAGGAAAAGGTTGTCGCATGTTGCCACTGGCCTGTTGTTTTGTTCTTTCTTTTTCCCTTACCTCTTGCTTTTAGATTATTACTAATATCGCTAAATAATTGAGTTTATTACATTTGTAATATAATATAATATAATTTAATTTAAATGAATTATTATAACGGTTGTTGGGTATGTTTTCGGACGTCTTGCTGCTTGTTTTATATTGATGGACTTTGTCCAAGCCGTTCCTTTCCGTCATTTATCATTTTTCTTTTTCATTACACCCAGAAGAATCTATCACTTTCAATCCATTTTTGCCGAGAAACAAAGAGAAAAGAAGTATTCTTTGTGAATTACACCTAGAATTTTAACTTATCATAGAAAAATAATGTTTGAATTTATTTGCAGCTGATGATGTAAAAATAAGAATGATAATAATCTAAACGTTTTTTTTTTTTATCGGTAGTGGTATATTGGTGTTTGGCTTCTTTCTGCAATGGCTTTATTTCCCCCAAAAATATTAGACTTATCCGGAAGGAAAAATTTAGTGGCCCTTCTAATAGAAAATTTACAAAATCTTTGTTCTAGTTATGTTAGGTTAGGTTAGGTTTGGCAGAGCTAATGATCAATTAATAGTCTAAGTCAACTAACTGGCTGGCCAATAGCTTAGAAACTTTTTTAATAATTTCAGTTGGTCGCATTACTAAATAATAAAAACAATTTTATTTAAATTATGGGCATTTTAGCTGTTTGACTTTGATGATTATATCAAGTTCTATCATTTTCAGTTGTCCTTTTTCTATTCATCTTATATATTTTATTCTATCATTTCCGCTTGTCTCCATCTATTATTGATTGAGCTTGATAACAATAAAAATAATAAAAAGAAAACTATCAAAAAAAGAAAGAAATGACCTTTACCTTGTTGAGATTTTAGACTATCGTTTAACACTATCTTATAATGGATAACCCTCTGTTGTATATTTCTCATTGCTAATCTTTTAAGAGGTCAAATTCAGTCAATTTCCTTGCTTTTTCTCTGCATATTTCAATCTGATTGATTGAAAATTTAACCTTTTGAAATCAGGTTTGGCATTGAGCAAGAATACACTCTCCTTCAGAAGGACGTTAAGTGGCCGGTAGGTTGGCCGGTTGGAGGGTATCCTGGCCCACAGGTACATATGTCACACTGCATTTTTATTTTTGATTACTCTAAGCGTTTGATTAAGATTCATTGGGGTGATCATCTAAACCAAGTTTTGTGTCCATGTAGGGCCCGTACTACTGTGGAGTAGGGGCTGACAAGTCCTTTGGTCGGGACATTGTTGACGCCCATTACAAGGCATGCCTTTATGCTGGCATTAACATTAGCGGAATCAATGGTGAGGTTATGCCTGGTCAGGTAGGTTTCGCTCTTTGTTAGAACTAACAAGCTAGCTAGTTAGGCTCTTTTTATTTGACGGAGCTTTAGTTTCCATGAATGATCTTATGGTTTATCTGGTCTTGTTTCTTGTGTCAACAGTGGGAGTTCCAAGTCGGTCCGGCCACTGGAATATCTGCAGGAGATCAATTATGGGCTGCTCGATACATTCTCGAGGTATGATCCATTTACTATTTAATCAATGATTTTGCCTTTCAAGGAATGTACCGTAATTTCTTCCATATTCTTTTTTTGAACAGCGAATCACTGAAATTGCAGGAGTTGTCCTGTCTTTCGATCCCAAACCCATTTCGGTTCGTTTTAAAGCTGCATTTTTTACTAGATGAACTTTTCTTTTCCTTCTATCTTCTTTTAGTTATGTTTTCTTGATCTACTTCTTTAGCATTTTTATTTTTCTCCTTGCATTTTTTTTTCCATTACCAGGGCGACTGGAATGGTGCCGGGGCTCACACCAACTATAGGTGGATACTAAATTCAACGAATTCTACACTTTTTTAAGTATATATTCTTTTCCATGCATGAAGAGTGAATTGGTTGAAATAAACTTTTGTTTCAGCACGAAGTCAATGAGAAATGATGGCGGCATCGATGTGATCAAGAAGGCGATAGAGAAGCTGGGTTTGCGCCACAAGGACCACATTGCTGCCTATGGAGAGGGTAATGAGAGACGCCTGACCGGTCGCCATGAGACTGCAGATATCAATACGTTCTCTTGGGTAAGTTGGCACTTTGGTAACAAGCTTATCAGTATGCATGCAATTATTCTTTTTGTTCTTTTCATCATTTCCATACAAATAATACATCTCTATTTTCGCGTTACTAAATTTTGTTTGCAATCTCCAAACACCAGGGTGTTGCAAACAGAGGGGCCTCCATCCGAGTTGGCCGTGACACTGAGAAGGCCGGAAAGGGTATGCATTCGTTTTTGTTTTCGTGATTTCTCATCTTTACAATTCCTTGAATTTAACATTTTTATTTCTGGTCATGTATGTAATTCACAGGCTACTTCGAAGATAGAAGGCCGGCGTCGAACATGGATCCCTACGTTGTGACATCAAAGATTGCTGAAACCACCATTCTCTGGAAGCCTTAAGAGGGGGAAAATTGGAACTTTTGAAGATTGAGACGGGAAAAGCCTACATCAGATTAAATTAATAACCCTCTCATCTTCTTCCTTGGACGACTGGATGGACTTGTGTTTTATTTATTACTTTGTTTCAATTGTTGGATTGCCATTTAAACTCTGGTTTTTTTAGTTATAGTCTTTAATTGCTTCTGTCGATTTTATTCGAAAAACCGACTTTGGTCTTTTAAATAAAAAATGCAGTTGATACAAATTATGGCATTATTCTGTTAATAATTAAGTTAGGGGATGTGTTAGTTGGCCTTTTTAAACGAAGGCTCCGGCGTTAAGTCGATTTCACTGGCCGCCCGGATTGCTGAATTCAGACGATAGAACTCGCGGATAAAGACTGTCAAGCGTGCGAAGCTAGCAAGATGACTGCATGAAGTCATTGGCGCTTTCCCGCCAATGTTGTATGCGGAGGATGTAAAATAAATTTAAATTTAAAATTTTATTTTAAAAAATTTGAGTTTGAATTCGAATTGAATTTGATTTAACTAAAAAGCATTTGAATGTGAGAAAATTCTAACCTAAAATAGTCTTGAAATAGTTTGAATCTTAAATAATTTTAACTTGAAAGAATTTGAACTCGAATTGATTTGAATCCAAAAGAATTCGAATTCATCTCGAATTCGAACCTAAATTTAATACTAAAAATAAATATAAAAAAATTATAATTAAATAATTTTTAGTAAATCAAAAACTTCAATTATGAATTTTATTTTAATATTTTTTTAATAATTTAATTAAATATTAAAATTTTAATTTATATTTTAAATATAATTATACTTGTTTATGAGTTGGGTCGGTCGTGACTTAAATTTTTTTAAAATCCTAAGTCCATATTCTTATTTAACGTGTTTAAACCTGCATATTAAAGCTGAAATTACTGTTTATCACATTAAAAAATATTTTTTTATTAATATTATATATTTCATAATTAAATTTAAATAAAATATATTAATTTAAAATCATTGTTCTGTGTCGCGTCGAGCTAGTCTGATATAAAAATATGAGAACCTTGGCCCAGGCTAAATTAGGCCGGGTGGGTAGCTCGACCCTTGAACAGGTCTATATATGACAAAATATTAATTTATCAAAAAGTAAATCATATCATAAGCTTTGAAAATATTATTAATAAAATATATTATTTATTTATCATATTTTTTTTATTTTATTAGTTAAACTCATTAAATATTTAGAGTTTGTGTATGTTAGTAGTAAAATTTTAAACACTTCTTTAAATATTATTCTTGTTTTATAATTATAACAATTATTATTATTATTATTATTATTATTATTATTATTTGCATTAGTAATTAGAATCTGATAATAGTAGAATAAAGTAATAAGATAAATTAAAAAATATAAAAGCTATAACAGATAATACTATGTCAAAAATGAATTAAATATTAATGCCATATATAATTTAATTAAATATTAAAAATTTAATTTATATTTTATATATGATTAAACTTGCTCATGGGTCGTACTAAGTTGCAGTCTAAATTTTTTTAAAATCCTAAGTCTAGGCTCTTATTTAACGTGCCAAGACCAGCCTATTTAAGCCAGAATTACTGTTTCTCACATTAAAGAATATTTTTTATTAATATTTATATATTTTATAATTAAATTTAAATAAAATATATATTATTTTAATTTAAAATCATTGTTTCGACTGAGTCAAATTAATCTAAGACAAAAACATAAGAACTTAAGCCCAAGTCCAATTGGGTCAGGTAGATAGCCTAACCCTTGAGCAGATCTATATAATAATAAAATAATAATTTATCAAAAAGTCAATCATATCATGAGCTTTAAAAACGTTGTCAATAAAATATATTATTGATTTATTATATATTTTTTAATTTAATTAGTTAAACTCGTTAACTATTGAGAGTTTATATATTTTAGTTGAAAATTTTATATACTTCTTTGAATATTTTTGTTATTATTATTATTATTTCAAGTAAAGATAATTAGAGTTTGATAATAGTATACAAAATAATAAGATAAATTAAAAAATATAAAAGCTATAATAGATAATACTATATAAAAAATGAATCAAATATTAAATATTAATACCATATATAATTTAATTAAATATTAAAAACTTAATTTATATTTTATATGTGATTAAACTTACTCATGGGTTGGGCCATACTACGGCCTAAATTTTTTAAAATCCTAAACCCTAGCCCTTATTTAATATGCCTAGACTCGCCTGCTCAAGCTAGAATTATTATTCATCACATTAAAGAATATTTTTTTATTAATATTTATATATTTTATAATAAAATTCAAATAAAATATATGTTATTTTAATTTAAAATCACTGTTCCACGTCGGGTCGGGCTAGTCTGAAACAAAAATATGAAAACCCGAGCCCAGGCCCATTTGGGTCGAGTGGATAGCCCGATCCTTGAGCAGATCTATATATGATAAAATAAAAATTTATTAAAAAATAAATCATATCATGAGCTTTGAAAGCATTGTAATAAAGTATATCATCCATTTATTATTTTTTTTTAAAATTTAATTAGTTAAACTCATTAAATATTGAGAGCTTATGCATGTTAATAGTAAAATTTTAAATACTTCTTTGAATATTATTATGATGATGATGATGATGATTATTATTATTATTATTATTATTATTATTATTATTATTATTTTCAAGTAATGATAATTAAACTATGATAATAATATAACAAAGTAATAAGATAAATTAAAAAATATAGAAGTCATAATAGATAATACCATATCAAAAATGAAAAAATCACACGTTAGATTAGGAACCAAACCTACCCATGGGCCAGACAGCCTGCCAAACATAATAGGGTTGGCACGATTAGACCCATGTCTTAGATTTTAAGTTTTAAGCACACATGACTTGAAACAGTATTTTTTTTAATAAAATAATATATTTTATTTAAATTTAATTATAAAATATATAAATATTAATATAAAAATAATTTTTTAATATTATGAACAATGATTTGTACTTAAATGGGTCGGCCAAGCCAATTTCGGCCCTGAGCTTAGAATTCAAAATTTTTCAAATAGTGGCTAGGCCTATAGAACCGAACTAAGATTTTTTTTAGCCGAACCGAGTCAAATTCAGGCTTAGGCTTAGAATTTAAATTTACGTTAAATAAAACATAATTTAAAATATACTTAAACCCAAACCTAAATAGGCTCGAACCTAAATGATACAAACCTTAACTGACCCGAACCCGAACTAACCCGAACCCGAATTGACCTAAACCTAAAAGAATCTAAACCCGAATAAATCCAAACCTAAAAAAATTTAAATTCAAAATGACATATCCCAAACCCGCTCGAACTCATCTAATTGTTACCTCTAGTTGTATGCTCCATTCTAGTGAAAGAATTTGAGGTTAATTTTTTTTATTATTCTAGATATAAAAAAATTGCAAACCTGTTTTTATTTCTCTTTTAATTATTAAAATTACAGTTTAAATCATATTAGAATTCTCTAAAAAGTGGTTTATTAGGATTTCAATCGACACATGCCATGTCATATGATATTAATACCATAAACTTACAATTAGCTTTGTTTAATTATATTATTTTTTAATAATCTAACAAAAAAAATTTACTAACTTATTAAAATAAAAAACTATTAAATATAAAAGTGAAAATAGTATTCCTTTCGCTTTGAATCATCCCGTAACGATTTTAATTTGTTTAACTAATCAATGTCTGCTTTTAATTAATCAAGGAGCTAGAAACTTAATCTTAAATTACGATTGTGAATCTAATTGTGGTGTTATGGATATTATATAACATATAGAGGTTGCCACGAGAATGAATTTTGTTATACCACTTGGGCGATCAACTAAATACTTAATTGCCACCCCACATAGTCGTTACAATCAACAAGGTTGCTAAAACGATCGAGCGACCACCAAAACATAAGTAGACATCAATGTGACCATTCGATAGCAAGATGACTTCAGGACTAACACCTCTGAATTATAGCCGACTGATAGAGCCGATCATAAGACACCATAACCTGACAGCTAGCTCGACGCTAGTTGCCCCTTTGTCAAATCACCTGACGTTATATCCCAAAAATGCCTATAAAAAGGTAAACAAACTCAAAGATAAGATAGATCTTTTCATTTTGAGCTTTTTTGACTATATTAAATGTAAAAAGCTCATCCACTGACTTCGCCATCGGAAAATATTTCGGAGTATTAACTCTGACACCCTTCTGATTCTTTTTGCATTGTAAAGCCGTGGTTAACCTTTTGTAAGAAAAATATTAACAAATTTAATAGTATTTTAAAAACTTTGATGATATAATGAGTATGACAAATAAAATATAATATATAATTTTTATTACGTTTTGCAAAACAACTGTCTTTTAAAATTATTTCTCGAAACGCTTGTCTTGCTACGAGGATAAATTATGTTTGACACAACCCATATCAAAATGTCAAATTGAATCCATATTTTTTACTGATGAATTGACATGACATGGTCAATGATAAACTAGAAATGTTGGTTAGTATGTGTTGGTTTGAAGGTAGAACGAAGCAGTATTAGTAATGTAGTAATTCAGTTTTTGTATCAGTTAGTATCGGTAATTATCAGTTGATAATAGTATGTACTGTACCATAACAGTTGGTACAAAATTTTAAATTATTTAAAATTTTTTTACTTATTTAAGTTTTTAAATTAATTTCTAATATTTTTTGATAATTTTTATAATAATATTTCAAAATAAAATATATTCTTTAAATTAGGTTATCGAACTTAATTAATTAGAATATTTTAAATATTTTATTTTATTATTTGATGTTTAAGAATTTTTTATATTAAACATTTGTAATTTTAAAATTTATTTTTGTATATATATAATGTAAGTATATTTGCATGTATATATAATATATTTTATTAAAAGACTTGAAATACGCTATAAATATATAAATAATATATATGAAAAATATTTAAAAAATACCATAAACCTTAAAAAATATATAAAAATATATCGATATCAATATGTACCAATACTGAAACTAAAAAAATATGACCGCTAATATGATACAGACTACTTTGATTACATAGCCCAGTATGATATACTCTAAAACATTTTTTTTTTTTTAAGCAACAACTGCTTGTATTATTAAATGTTGATAGCATCAGTCGTTACAACTTGATGTACTTCTCCAGGATACTCCTCTACTCAATATAAATCTTCTGAAATAGAAAGACCTAATTTAGCAAGTACATGTGCTGCCTAATTCCCTTGTCTCCTATTATGTTGAACCCTGCATTCTAGAAAGTCTTTTCATTTCGCTTCTTCCCTTTGCTATCACTGGTCCTATAATAGAAAAATCTTCTCCTTTAAACTGCAGCTTCTTAATGATTTGCAATGCGTCCTCCTCCACTATAATTCTTTGATGACGCATTTGATGTTCCACATCTAACGCCTTGACAGCTGCCAGTGCTTCAGTCATGCAGGCTTCATTCACTAAAAAGATTTTGGCTGCTGCTGCTCCCATCATAAAACCTTCGCAGTCCCTATAATTACACCTATCCCTCCCTTTCTTAAGTCAAGCATCAAAAGCTCCACATAAATTTACTCTCAGCAGCTGTGTAGATGGAGGCTGCCGAAAGATTTTGTTGCTAGCTTTTTCTGGTCTCAAGCTCTGCTCCTGGGCATGTTTATATTCTTCCAGATAGGGCTTTTCCTTGTTCCAAATTCTAGATTCCACCTGCTTTCTCTGATTATTCCTTTCTTCAGTTTTTGCATTTCATAATGTCCATATGGTTATGAGAAACAAGTCCAACTCTTCGATATTGAGTTTTGCAGCTGCAAACTCAGGCCATTCAGCACAACTTGTTATTGGATCTATGATCAATGACGGAGTGAAATTACTCAGTTCAAGAACATTCCTTGATGTAAGGTAGTTTTTGAGAGCATGGATGTCATCCTCCTCCTCGAAGCCACACCTTGTGCATTTAATTTCCAGGTCTGTTATTCTAGTAGCTAGCTTCTTCACTGTTAGTAAGACCCCATGACAAAGACGCCCTCTGAAAACCTTCACTTCGCTCTGTATGTTTGTTGCCCATATCTTTTTCCGTATCGATCTCCACGGGCCTATTCCATTTTGCAAACTGAGCATGCACCTATATCCACTTTTAACAGTGCATACAGTGTATTACCCATCTTTGGCATAGTGCTAAATTAACTTGTCTGGTAGCTGTGACCCTTACAAGTGGAGATTAAATATTATGTCTGCCTCGTTCTGTAAAAATTCAGACTTAATAATTTCTCCCTTTCACTGCATAGTCCCTCTATCAATAAGAGTCTCAACCTCAGAATTTCTTGGAAGCATGTTTGTAACAGAAGAACCGCAAAATCTCTATTTCGTGGCAACCATTTGTCATCCTATATTTTTGCTGATTTGCCATCTCTAATTCTCCACCGGCCTCTTGAGTCAAGACTTCCTTTGATTGCCATATACTGTATCAAAGGAAGAATGGTTTGTCCCAGGTTTGACTCCATAAAATCATTGTTTGGAAAATATTTTGCTTAAAAAACCCTGTAGCTTAGAGAGTCAATATGAGACACCAACCTTTTTCTGCAAGAAGAGTTTATTGAACAGATGTAAATCATGAAAGCCAAGACCTACCATTACTTATGGTTGGCGAATCAGCTCCTAACTTAGCCGAAAGATCCATTTTCCCTCGTGTTTGCTTGCCAACCAATATTGCCCAATAATTCTAGTTAATTCATCAAATAACGTTTTGGGTAGCAAGAAGCAGTCCATTGCATATGTTGGAAGAGATTGAAGTATGGCTTTAATAAAGAACTTTTTATCTCAAATGATAGCATCTTCTTGCTCCAGCTTTATATTCTAGCTTGCACCCTGTTTACGATTTCCTTGAAAGCATTCTTCTTCCCTCTTCTGACTATGGTCGGGAATCCTAAATATTTTTCTGGATTGGTTGCTACATGTAAACAAAACAAATGTTGTAAATCGGTTCTTTGTTCGTTCGTGCTTGGTGTTGTGGCTAAAAAATAGAACAGATTTCTCATACTTTATCTTCTGTCCCGAGCTCCGTTCGTAAGTCATTAGCATGTCCTTCAATCTTTCTCCATTGCTTCTACTTGGTATAGTAAATAACAAACTACCATCATCGAAGGAAAAAACATGTCTTAATTTTAAGTTAACTAATTGGTTACAATCTCGTCATTTTTTCTCATATGATAAAAGTTTTTGTTTCCTAAGTTCTAACGATCCGTATAATTTGATAATAAAAGAAATTTGACATTTTAACAAATAATATGAACAGTTTAAGTGAAACCTAGTCTTTTGCTTGGTTATATTCTTTCTCTAGGAATTACTTTACGCTGCATTTCAAAATATGTATATTGTGATATATTTATCTTTCCCCTTTTTTCTTTTTTCAATCTAAATTAGAGGGGTGTAATTATATCCCTATTTTTAGATTGAAATGTTACAGAATGGGTTTTGTTTTTTAAATTCAATTTGATTAGATATTAAATATAAGATAAGTAAGCGGAGAATAGAAAGGAAGGATAAATGAGGAAAATAAATAATTATAGGGAGTATTCTTTGTCTTTCTAACCTTCGACACAACAACAAGATAATCATGTGCTTAATTTTCTCCAAATTTACTCTTCTTTTATGATACTAAGGCATTAAATACAAAAAATATTATAATCTGATAATAAAAAAATTTGACAATTTGAGAAACAATATTAACAGTTTAAATGTGTTGCATGGGAAAAACAGTTTAGACCATTAGTTGAGTTAAACAACTATTGGCATATTTCGGTTATTTTATTTCATGCTTTGGAATTGATTGAAAAGAATTGTTTCGTTTCATTTCACTACAAAAAAATGTACCTAAGACAAGAAAAGGAATATGAATGAATACACCCAAAATTTTCTTTTAAATTTTCTTTCTCCTTTCTTCGTTATTATTCTGTTATTTCCTTTATCTTTTTCTTCTTCTCATCTTCTTCCCTTTTGTTACTTTTCTGTATTTTCTTGAATCTCTCAAGGACTGTTCTTACTGTTAGTTTTACTAAGATTCTAGACTTCAGTATTTTACACACATCACTTGGTATTAGAGCCTACATCTGGGCCACCTTCCATGGCTGATAGTGTCAAGTCTCATGATTTTGAAAAGTTCGAAGAATCCATCTTGGACGGGTTGATGATAAGGATTCGGTGGCAAGAAAACCAGCAAGAAAAAGTGCTAGTAGCCTTGAGCAGCACATCTCAGTCTTTACTCTCCTACTGAATCTAATTATAGATCAATTGCAAGCTCGCTTTGGGGACAAACTATTTCGTGACCCTATGATTAAGCTCTTCAACTACAAGCAAACAGTTACTATTGCCTAGTACCATGATCATTTTGAACACGTGCTTAGTAAAGCAAATATTTCAGAATTATATGCCATCTGTCTTTTTCTTGAAATGACTGAAAGAAACTACACAAAAACCTGTTAGGATGCTTATGCCTAAAACCTTACAACATGCATTTGCCTTGGCCAAACTGCAAGAATCGACTCTTGAAACCTTACACTACAAGTTGATCTCCTTACCCAAGGAACAACCTACAGCAAGTATTCCCATTTTCACCCTCAAAACAGCACCTCTATTACTTATCCCTGGCCTAACACATAATCCAACCCTAAGAAACCAACCTTTATTGTCGAACTCTCCTCTAATTTCCTCAAATGCATTAAAAAATTTCATTCCCTGGGTAACTACTGAAATAAAAAACTGTACGGACTTTGATAAATAAAAAGCCAAAGGTTTATGTGTAGGGTGTGATGATGAATATGTCCTAGGCCACATGAGGTGGAAGATCTTCATTATGAACTTACTGCTGTTATGGATTTAGGGCAAGGAATGTTGCAGATGTGGACTTTACAAAGTATCATTTCCCACCACAAATGGACAGGGTTGTTTGAAGACTTAAGTGCTTGCCACCACACAAGGATTATGATGGCAAATTCACATTGAATGAGATTAGTTCATGTCAGACCGTACATCTCCAACAAGATGTGATAAAGAAAAATGATCAAGAACCGCTGGCAACTAGACTTAAATGCACACTTGTAATACCTTTATGTGGTTTGCAATTGAGCTTTCAGGTTTCAACCTTGAGGACAAGGCTTGCCTTGAGAATGAAGGATTTGCATGGGAAAAATAGTTAAGACCATTGTTTGAGTTAACCAACTACCAGCATATTTCGTTTATTTCTATTATGCTTTGGAATTGATTGAAAAGAATTGTTTCATTTCATTTCACTACAAAAAAGGTGCCAATGATAAGAATGGAATATGAACGAATATACCACAAATTGTCATTCCCCTTTCTTTTATATTCCTCTGTTCTTTCCTTTATCTTCTTCATATCTTCTTCCCTCTTTGGGTTCTTCTTACTTCTAGTTTTCCTAAGATTATGGACTCCAATTTTAACAATGCAATTAAACAATCATAATATTAAATTGTGTAAAATTCAAAAAACAAAATGTAAAACTTGGTACTTTTCCAGTGATGACCCCGTACATAGTTTTGTAATTTTGTGCTGTAATTAACTAATTACATAACCCTATAAAATAAATTACAAGTGAGATGCTCGACTCAACCTGCCCATTTTGCCATCCCCAAAAGGAATAAAAAAAATTTTAAGAAACCAACATGAACTAATTCCAAAACCATAAACAGTGTGCGGAGAGAAGAGCGATGTGACAGACGATGACTTGAAAAAAAACCTTTCAAATCCAAACGAACTCCTAAAATAACACCATGAAATTTGAGCAATTCAACTACACATACATACAATGATACAATAGGGAACAAAAGCACGAAAATCACAATGTTTTTTGATAGTTAAATGCCTAATCAGATATGACACTGTTTTCTTGTTACCAAAACCTCCAGTTTGCATCAATCCACCCCCGCATAGCGTACAAAGCCAATCTCACACAGGAAAATGCAACTAGATAGACAAGTCAATTGCACAACAGTATGGATCATGCTCAACCATACATTATTCGATCGAATTACTTGGATAGCATTCTTATATCAGATCTGCAACGTTCATAGGCATTTCGTCGATCTGGGTGCTATAATACTGCTCGATATCTCTAAGAATCTTGATGTCATCACTTTTCACAAAATTAATAGCAACACCCTGCACAGCAACAATACAATCAAAACATTATTCACCATGTCTAAACAACAACCAGATAGTGGCCATTTATGCAAACAAAAGGTCCAAAGATGAATAAAAAATATACAAGACAGTTTCTTATAAACATGAAACATCATTTGGGTCTTAAAATGAATTAAATCTTCTATTAAACATATAGTGACCACACATCCATACCAATTGAAGGCAGGAATGGGATCTGAAAAATCTTGGGAAATTATATGTAATAGATAAAAGAAAGGAAAACTGAGTTAGAAAAAGACGTTTAATCACCTAATCAAACTACATATAGTAAAAGAAATACCTTTCGTCCAAAACGACCAGAACGACCAATCCTATGGATGTAAAGCTCTCGATTGTTTGGCAAGTCGTAATTGATCACCAGGGACACCTGAAACAAAAAAGTGTATTTATTAAAATACAAATGGAAAACAAAAAGCATTCTAGAGTGATATAAAATTAATTCTTTTCTTTTTCCCACCTTCTTTCCCTTGTATTAAGCATGTAAAAATAGAAAAACATAAGCACAAGAAATGCACTTGGTTCTTATGTAACCTTAATCTCAAGGGGCATGCTTTACGCACACGACACAGGAAGTAGACCCATGCCTTCGGGTTCCACTGCCACTGTATACATAATTGGTCTTAAAGACACTACATGCCTGTTTGGCCCTGCTTTTTTTTTTTTTTTTTTGCTTAAAAGCTATTGTAAGAGCTTCAAAAACTAAGCTAAAGCTATTTGGTAATTATACTTTTGTAAGTTTTTTTTTTATACTGAGTTTACATTCAATAAATGAGGACATTTTTGAAATGAAAATAAAAATTACATAAAAAGCTAGCATGTTTTAAAAACAGAGAAGAAAAAGCTCCTACTTTTAGCGTTCTGTGAAGCTTTTTTCTTTCTCTCTATTTTGTTCATTAAAAATAAGATGGCATTTTTTTAAGAGCTTCTAAAAAAAACTTGTTTCGCCCGGCTTTTACTTTTAAAAGCTTTTAAGCCAAAAAAAACACATGCCAACAAGCACCAAGACCCAATTATTATACTTGCATCAAACTAAATTTTCTTGTCTGAAAAAAGAAAAACTTAAACATCTACCCAACTAGAAAACCACCAAGTAAAAAATAAATCCAGAGAGGGGACACAAAAAGACCCCCAAAGACTTGCCTGCTGAACATCAAGCCCCCTGGCCCAAACATCTGTTGTGATAAGAACACGAGTTGCACCATCCCGAAACTCGGACATAATTGCATCTCTTTCTTTCTGAGGCATATCCCCATGCATTGATGATACTGTAAAGTTATTGCTACGCATCTTCTCAGTTAGCCAATCAACCTATTCCAAAAGCAAAAATCACAAAGACAAGCCTTCAAGACACAGCATTACTTACGAATATGGTTAAAGAGGTTTCTGTTCCTATGTTGAAAAGCAAATGTGAAGATGAATGCTTATGAGTTATGAGACTCCAGAAGAGACCTTTCGCTTTGTATTGCAAAAAATAACAGCTTGGGTGATTGTCAACGTGTCATAAAGATCGCATAGCGTATCAAACTTCCACTCCTCTCTTTCAACTGCTACGAAAAACTGTTTAATTCCCTGTAATCATGAAAAACAGAACAAAAGTTTGCATCAAATCCCAAACTAGAAGTTGAGGAAATAGCATTAGCATGACAGAATTTGATTACCTCCAGGGTCAACTCATCTCGCTTCACAAGGATCCTTATAGGATCAGTCATAAATTTGCCTGTCATTTCCAAGATTTCATGAGGGAGGGTAGCAGATATCAAACAAACCTACAGGAATCCATTAACAAAAAATCAATTTCAACAACATAAACAAACTCAGATTAGGGTAAAGAAAGAGAAAAGAAAGCCTTGTGGCTATACAATAGAAGCAAGAATGTTGCAAGATAACAGCAGCAAGACCAATCAAAAACATTAAATTCATGAATTGTAAAAGCAAGCAAGAACATATTAAGTAATTAAGCATCACAAACTTGCACTACCTAAGAACTTTCGAATTGTTATAGAACATTTTTTTTAAAGGATCGAAAGAGCGCTAATAACAAAGAATAAGACAAACTCGAACAAGGCAATATAAGAAACTGAGAAACAAACCTGAAGCTCGGGTGGAAGATGTCTGTAAACATCGTAAATTTGATCTTTGAACCCTCTGCTCAACATCTCATCAGATTCATCAAGAATCAATACTTTAATAGCCCTCGTACGTAGGGTTCTCCTCTTGATCATGTCACAGACTCTCCCAGGAGTTCCTGACACTACATGAACTCCGTTTTCTAGCTTTCTTATATCTTCACCCACACTTTTGCCTCCAATACACGCGTGTGCTTGTATGTTCATAAAATCACCAATGGTCCGTATCACTTTCTCCGTTTGCGATGCCAGTTCCCTCGTGGGTGACAAGATCAATGCTTGAACCCTGAAAGTTACCTGTTAACTTTAGAAAAACTGCAGATGCAAGGACAAATCATGCTTCAAAATAGAGAAAAAATAAATTGTCAATTAATTCTTAAAAAGAAATTAGAGTATCCATCACGAAATTTGAAGCCTCAAGGACGTCACATAATTTTACCATTTTCAAAAGTATTATTTTTCAAATTTTCATAGAATGTATTCAAACTTAGGGTTTTTGCAATCAGGACTGTAAGAATTAGGGCTTTCAAAAAAATGCCCGAAATCGATATCACAACACATTCAAGTCAACAGAAAACAACTAATTTTAAAAAAGAATTAAAATTAAAGCATACTCTCTGCTAGCGGTGTCGACCACTTGGCAAACGGCGAGGGCAATCATGGAAGTTTTGCCCGTACCAGACTGGGCTTGGGCAATCACATCGCGGCCATTGATTATCGGCATTACGGCTCTCTGCTGGATAGCCGATGGCTTTTCGAAGCCGTAATTGTAGATTCCACGGAGGAGATCGTCTTTTAGTCCCATCTGATCGAAACTCATTATGGGCTCGATTCCTTCCGTCGTCTCGAACACCAGCTTCTCATCCTCGGCACCCATCCGCCGAGTAGCTCGGCTCGTTGTCGCCGCCGCTGACATCCCTATGCTTTGCCTAAACTCTGTTCGAAGGTGAAATTAAAAAAGATAATAATAAGCTCGGAGAAAACAGGGATAGAACGTCGAGCTCCAAGGGAAATAAAAGAATATAT
>JBBYHM010000002.1:6103580-6138708 GCA_038381775.1 Adansonia rubrostipa | reverse complement strand
TGTATATATTGGCATCTTTACGAAGAGACTAGAGTTTCCTTTGTTACATCAGCCAGAATCATTTCCACCGCATTAGAGTGTCATTTTTCCTTTACTAAACTTTTGTGGAGCTGCTTTAGTCTGGATTAACTTCTTCATGTTTATATACGTTGTCGATGTTATTTAGTGGTGAGTTGATTCATTCGATAATTTCAAACTTTGTTGAAGTTGAAAAAGAGATTGCGACACTAAAATTTGATCTGTAATGTACCCTCTTGATGTTTAAGTTAATAATAATTAGAAGAGTAATGAAGGTTATAGAACTATAGAGATTTCAAAGTGCGTGATTGAGATTAGCTTTCATTAGATTATTTATATGTGGGCTGGGATCCCAAAGCGCACCACATATCATTTGCTATTAAGTTCTAATAGTTATAGGCATGCATGGTGGAACTCAATTTGATCTTTAAAGAATTAGGCAAGGATCACATATTTTGTATACTATTAATCTGAGTTGTTTTGAGCTTATCAGACATAATATATATATATATATATATATATATATATATATATATATCATTTACATAAAAATGGATTGAAAGATATTTAAAAAAAAGTTCAAAGATGTTTAAAACTTTTTTTTTTGAATTGAAAAGCTATTAAAACACTTATTTATTTTTTTAAGTATTTAGAGGCTTCAATGATCTGATCATAAATTTAGCTCTCACAACCAAATAAATATATCAAGAAATGACTAATGAAGTAACACTTGCTCTAATTATATATATATATATATATTATTGATACAAAGTTTGTTGAACTGCGCTCATTATGAGGTATTGTTTACTTTAGAGCAAGCTAATCAACATGGATTTCGTTGTCCCTCCAACACTAACCCCTCATACAAAGGTGTGGGCTATGTTTTCGTACGAGGCTGGTACAGATCCAAAACGAGGTTTCCATAGACAGTGCCATTGTTGATACAACAATATGGGCAAAAGTCTAGCCAACAATCTCGTATCATTCTACCCAAATTGTTATATAAACATATATATATATTAAATTTTAAATATAAACATATAATCTAAAAACAACAAATGAAATAAAACTTATTATATTTATATACCTATATATTAAAATTTAACTTATGTTATTTTTTTTTCATCACCGCTTTAATGAAACCAATATCTAAGTTTGAACGTTTGATGTTTATCGTTGGACACATGCTAGAGTCAAAAATAATAATAACAATAATAATGAAAAAAAAAACCAAAATGCAATAAAAACATATAATATTTTTGGTAGCTCGCAGTTGCAGATCCAATGTAAGTTAAAAAAAAAAACAATTACAAGATGCCAAAATATAATAAAATAAGCCGATTTCCAAACTTTTATCTTCAATATTTTTCTATCATACCTCATGCATAGACAATTTCAAAGGGTAAGGCGATTATATGACGTGGCTCATTTGGGATGAGCCCTTCGGTTAGGTCTGAATTATTATTTAATAAAACAATAATTTTTATTTAATTTAATTATAAAAATATATTAATATAAAAATAATATTTTAATATTATTATAAGCACTAAAATAGTTTTGGGCCAATACAACTTGGGTAAAGGAATTACAGGTCGTCTTATATTCAAGTTGAGCTTTCCTAGCTATTAACGATTAATTTTAGATTAAATGCTAAATAGGTCTTATACATACCGCTATCTAGGGGTGTAAATAAGCCAAGCCGAGATGAGTACTTGAAGCTCAGGCTTGGCTTGTGAAAAAAGATTATTTGGCTCATTTATTTAAATAAATAAAATTTAAAGCTTGAGCTTAGCTTGTTTAAAAATATAAAATTTAAGCTTGGCTTGTTTAGCTCGTTTATAGTTTGATTATTTTTTTCTTTTTATCAAATCTTTGCTTGAAGTATATTCTAAGTTTGTTAATTTAGTATTTTAGTAAAAAATTGGAGTAAGAGATCTTTGAAAATTGAAATTAAGTAGTGGATAATAATAAATAAAGCTACAATTCTCTACATACAATTATAATTTACTAAGTAATAGTAATAAATAAGCTATTATTATCTATAACTAAATTAATAAATAAAGAAATATAATATATAAATATATATACATAAGCTACTTATGAGCATTTAATGTCAAGTTTATAAAATTTAAGCTTGACTCATTTATATAATTGAGCTTAAATTTAAATTTGAGCTTTTTTGTTTAATTAAACAAATGAGTCTGATCAAGCATTTAACGTTTTAAATTTGAATAATTCAAGAATAGCTCAATTCATTTGGGCTTTAGAGCAGCACGATCAACCCAACAAGCTTTACGTAAAGTGAGTTTGATTTGAATATTACTTGTTTTTATTCAGATTGATTAGACCTAAATCGTTATTTTAACTAAAAAAATTTTTTTATTAAAATTTAATTATAAAATATAAAAAAATTTACAATAATTTAAGCCTACAAGTCGTATAATCCTTAGCCATTATCCTTATCATTATCACGTGTCTTTTTTTATATACAAATGAGGTGGAGAAAGTTAACTATATATTTGATACCTGAAATTTTTAAAAAAATATACAAGTTGATAATTAAAGAAGAAGAAAAAGTATAACGTACATCTTCAACTTTGAAATTATATGCTGCTATTCTAATTAGCTTATACATGTGATGTTTGATTTTTATTATTAAGTTATTTGTTCACTACACAAACCTATCAATATTTTTTGTCAATATAATTTTTTAAAAAAAAAGCTTTTTTTTTAACTTAAAATTATTGGATGTCACGTGACATTCACAAGAAATCCATGTGAAATTTTTACAAAATATTTAATATTTTTATTTAAAAAATGACATGGATTAAAATTAACATGATACACTATTTGAAAGGTATGTTCTCCGACACTTCATTTTTCTCGGAATACTCATTTCCGACATATTTTCAGATATGAATACAGAGCTATGATTCTCCAATCTTCATGACCCTCCGGATACATGGACAAACTTTAAAAAGTTTGAATATAACCGTAACTAACATAAACCCGTATCTGATACTCACACATAAGTCCAAGTAACGTAGTTTGAAAAGTTCAAAATGTCATCTATATAGCTTTTAGATGAGACATTGATATCCTATTAAAACCCTAAAATTGAAGGGCTCGAACAAGAACAATAAGGGTTCCTGGATAAACAGACAAATAGAGTGAACCTTCTAGCATTTTACAGAACCTCATGTAGAGATTGTTTTGGAAAGAAATCAAGAGATGGGATAAATCTCTTTATTGGTTAAAATCGAAACTACCATGTTCATTTAAATAACTGCAAGATTAATAATGCTAGAGTTGAAACTTATGAATGAATATTAATCAAAATGAGAAACAAAAGTTTTATGATGAATTATGAACAAAAGATACATTTGAAGATTTGCAAATACATATATAGTATGCATCTAAGCCACCAAATTGAAAATGGGATCGAGGTATCGGAAAGGATTTTAAGCAAATTGGGAGTCGTGTCGACAGATCAAATTACTGGCTCACATATTTGTATTCGCCTGAACATTTTCTGATGGCTTCATTGGCCTTCTGCGATTCTGATCTTTCTTCTCTTTTCTTCTTCTCTCTGGAGTTCAAAAACATTTCAGATAACAGTATCATATAAAAGAATTCGGCTACATAGAAAGACTTGCATTAACTTCTTTAAATTATCAGATCTGTAAAGCGCAGAGCATTTCAAGCACACAGAGTTTGGAAAAGATCCAAAGTGCTGAACAAATCTAGAATTGAAGGTACCAAACTGGCTACTCTATTCATTTTTCAAGAGTGATTTTTGGGTATTCGAGGAAATTGTAGTAAGTCTTGACTTTCACTAGCGTGGTATCTTTGAAATGTCAAGTGTTTATTTATTTTCTCCCAATTTGCAATTTGTCCACTAATTAATGTCCTTGCAGGAGCTTCATATCTAAAATCACTTGTTACTGCAAGGCATTCATATCTAAAAAGTCGGTCGATGTTTCAAGAGCTTTGGACAGCAAGAATTTACAGTATAAATGCTCTAGCACAGACTGATTATATCAGTTACTGAGCATGCAAAAGACATAAAGTATAAGACTACTAGGAGTTGAGAAATTTACCTGTCAACGTACTCCTTAAGCAAATCTTTTGCTTAAACGAGCTTGGAAAGCAGATTCCTATAAACGTCAAGATCCCGATCCACACTTCGTTGGTTGATATTTAAGGCTGCACAAAGCTGCTGTAAAGATGACATAAATTAAAATCCTAGATGCAGTTGTTCCTTATATTTTTATCCTTGCAATTTTCATTCGTGATTTTTCGATATGCCAGTTCTCTTGTCATTTTTCTTTTTCTATCCTAAGCTTCTCAAAAGTATAAGTACGATTAATGGTGATTATTGTGAAGGCTTTATCATTAATGAGTGTTCACCTATCAATTTAATAATGTCTCATGCTTGACCTTGATAAATTCTACTTGTACTGAGGTTTAAGTAATTCAGAACTTAGTTCAACAATAAACCAATACATACAAGGAAAGGAGGATTCCACCTTCTCTAACACTGCAGGTTCAGTTGCATTGGCCAACTCAAGAAGACGAAACAACCCGACAGCAAAGAAACGGCTATAGATGAAACTCCCCTTACCCCCAGCTCTTTCCGCAATGTCTTTAAGTACTGCCTCAACTTCTCCGTCTCTTAATGGAAACTCAACAAGTGAACTGGAAGTTTGCGCACGTGCCCACTCTTCCAACTTTCGTGCATCAATTCTGTAAGGAACAACACACACAGAGAGAGAAAAACAGAACATTATAAGGAAACATCTTCCTGGTTACCTCAAGATTTAATTCGATAAAATATAGCGATATAAGAGATAATATCCCCGTTTCATGAACAATACCATAGTTCAGATCTTAGAACACATGAAAATCAAATACCCACATTCCCTTTCCACATTCTACTTCCTAAGCAGAGTTAGCTCAGCATAGTATATTACATGGAATTTCATTGGCTTAGTTTTTTCGCATTTATAACGGGAGATTCCTATATTGCTCTGACTTTTCATTTTTACTAAAGTATTCATGTCCGAAATCTGTGTTAGATGCATACGTAGATATGGATAGGAAAAACTTAGAAAATCAAACATACCCGTACTTGATTTATATCCATATTCGATATTCACACCCCAATCCGAGTAACATAGGTCCCTAATCCATATCATGAATTCTAAGCCATGCTAATTACTATTTGAAGATTGGCAAATGAAAGACATTGGAAACTCAGATAAACAAAACCTGTACTGTTGGGGGTCCTCTTTTAATGCATTAATATAAGCTTTGAAAATGGCATCTCGATCCTCATCACTCGGATAACCTTCCATCAATTGATCATATACAGTAACAAAACCAAGGGCGAACACTGGATCACAACTGTAAGTCCTCTTGTACCTCATCAAATGTTGCTGGACCATCAGCTCCTGCAAAACCGTGTTGTACACACTTGGGACGGGCCGTTTATATGCTTTTAAGAAATTCGATTATGTTTCCGATACAGTTGGGCCATCTGCAAAAACCAAACTCAAAAAGCAAACAAAACTAAATCACCCATCAGCCAAAACAAGATTATAATGGAATAATCTTGGATAAATTTAATTCCTTGCAACCAAGTTCCAGCATTGCAAAGGAAAAATTTTAACCAACCAGTTGCAGTAGACATGCAATGAAAAACGGAAGGAGAAGAAGCAGCTGAAACTCGAACTCCGACTGAATGATATAAAAGGGTTGAACGGAAACGGAATCCTTCGAAACTAGAGGCAAAGTAACGAGATGAAAAGACATGGGATTTCCGGTCGCCGGAAGTTTGAACGATTGCAGAGAAAGACAGCGAACTAACTGCCGCCATTGGTTTTTTTTTTTTTTGTATTATTGCTTATATATAAATATACAAGAAGAGAGGAAGAATTCTGGGAAAGTTTGGGTTTTGGAAATTCGAGATTTTTAAGGTTAAATCATTGTGGGAATCTGAGGTTTTGTTGCATTGGCTTTTGGTTTGGAACTGAAAGGAGAGGGGACAGAGAGGCTTATCCAGTGTTAGAACCAAAAAAAAAAAAAACTGGGGGTATTTTTGTGAATTTGAGAGGAGGTAGTGAGATTTTGACACGTGGCCTTTTGATGCTTGTCTTCTCTTCTGTCTCTTCCCTGTGTGGTTTAGGCTCCCCTCAAACAAAAGGACAGGGCCTTTCGAACTTGAAAACTGATTAACTGATTCGTATGATACAAGCCCAAATTGTTCTTTACAGAGTTGCAGTGATACACTCACGTTGTTCTTGATACGCTGCGTTTACAAATTACAAACGCTTACTGAATGCCTGAATTTCCTTGCCAGAATTGATGTATGGTAAACTTGGACAAATATTAGATAGAATATGATTTAAAAAAAAATTAAAATACATAAATTTAATAATATCTCAAAAATTATATAATATAATTTATTAATTATTTAAATAATAAATATTTAAGTTGGGCTTGAGTTCGACATTTCTTGTATTAGTATTTAAGTAATAAAAAAATTATTTAAATATAATAATAATAATAATAAAAGAGCAAGAAACGAAACAAGGAACTAATCCGTCCTAATTATAATCGTTATTTGATTGAATAGATGATATAACAAAGAACGACAGTCTTCCAATGCGATTTGCTAGTTTAAAAAAAGTCCTCTATGGTAGTAAAATTTTGTTAGAAGCCATCATGAGATTTATCGAGTCCAGTACCATAAAGGATTTTTACGTTATAAGATATCTGAGTTTGGTTTTTTACATTTAGCTAATCGGATTGGAAGCTAAAATCTAACTGCCTTTCTACTTCCATCTCCTCATTCTTTCAAGTAGGTCCGCGCATAGATACAGGGCTCATCCTTAGCTTTAACCCACATCAAATTTCTCAACGCTAGTTTTACCGGGATGAGTCGGAAAAGTATGATTTGGGCGGCTGGGGGCATTGTTTGCAGCAGCTGAAGTTTCGAAAGAATGAAAACTATAGGTGCAGATGGAGCTATGCAGTGCACCGGCGCCAACATGTCATTAACAATGTAGGCTTAGCCGTCGCCACCCAAATAGAGAGATCATCGTCGTCGTCGTCGTCGTTGTCATCTTCGTCCTTCAGTTCTTTAGGGATGGCATTAAAGAGAAGAGATGAAGACATGCGCAAGCAATCTCAAGCATCAGTTAGAACAGTTACGTACTAAAGTTGTTGGGAACCCAAAGAGTAAAAGCTTTAAATGGCCATGACAGCGAAAAATAGAGCAAAAGAAAACCAAAAAATATATATATAGATATTTGTATATTATGAATATTAAAAATTATATTTTATATTCATATTAAAATAAATATCAAATATAAATATCAAATATAAATACTTTAAAAATATACATAATTTAGATAAATAGCCAGAATTATATATATAGATACCTCAGATTATACTTTTTTGGATTTAATAGTACATATATCGGTCGCCATATACATGCATATTTTCTCAAATTGTGGGCAAGTTATTCATATTCCATATTATTGTTATTATTGTTAATTTTTAATTATTAACCTAATGCAATAATGCCAATATATACCTAATGTTTGAAGGTAGGGTGTGGGTCTTTTCACTACGTCGATAGATTTGGAAAGAAAAAATGACATTACCCCAATGCTGGGTTGATTATAGTAGCATTCCAACTTTTCGCTATCTTGAATCGGAGTATATAATGTGCAATAATAATATTATAATTAATTAATTAATATTAAAAATTATATAGATTCATAAAAAAATTATGTGAAGCTTATATTTAAAAATTATAAACTCTTGCATAATTTTTGATTATGATTAAATAATTATAATATTATAATAAAAAATTATAAATAAAATACTTTCATCTTGAACCGTGCTTAATTTAAGTGGTTCTTACATACATTTATTAGATATAAAATTTAAATTTTAATATTTATAAAATCTTTTTAAAACTATATTTAAAAAAAAAAATTCTTTCTAATGCCCCATTAAGCGGTGGGTTAAATTATTATCTGTCAAGCACAGTCTGGTATTTGGATTAAAAAATGAAGAGATGTTTTTCTTGCAAGAGGGCCACATCGAAATATCTGTTGCCGGTAAGCTGAGCTGTTATTTTAATGTCCAAAAGGAACGTTTTCTCACATCATAGCATTTCCCGATATCAATTCACAAAATATATATATATATATATAGATATAAATAATTCATATATTTATATTATATTTATATATTTATAATTTTTTAATTATGTTTAAGATATTATATATTTAAATTAAAAATTTTATTAAAAAATGTTAATAAGTTTTAAAATTTGAAATTATATCAACTTAATAGGTCAAAATACATGCTTATTGTTATCGAAATTAATCACGCAAGTGCACGTATTGAAATAAGTAATATAGTGATAAAGTATAATGTTGATCCCACGAGGAATTGATACTAAATTTGTTAAGTGCTAAAATTAAAATAACTTAATCTTATTCAAACAATTGATTAAAATTATAAATTATAACTAATAATAATAATAAAGCAGCAAATAATAAATAATAAAAGCCTATGATTACAATTTTCTATAACACTTTATTTGAATAAAATCCTATTATCTTAACTTTACTAATAACATTGAGTTGTTAAGTTAGAATTCTAATTTATTTATAAGTATCTTTTGATGATTTTATAAAAATATTTCTTTTAATCCATTTACTATATTCCTATACAAATTGAATTAAAAGAAACTCATTAAGTTTAGACTCTAATTTGGTTACATATGCCATGCTCGTATATTCCTATCTAACATGCAGATCAATTCATCCTAATAAATGAATATGAAACATATGTCATTCGATCTAAACACAAGATTCTCTTTTCCAAGTTCATTAAGGTTACCAAATCAATCTCATTGGTGATTAGGCAATTAAAAACATTAAGAACGAGATTGGACAAACAACATGTTGAGTTCCATTACAAACCCTAGAAAAATAAATCTAGTTCAGAAAGATAAAAAGAGTAAAGAGAAAAAGAAAACTAAAATTGGTCGGATCTTTGATCTTCAAGTTTTTCTAAAATCTCTCTAGCTTCTTGAATATTATGGTGACTTCTCTCCTCTTCCAAGAACTAAAGAAAAATAAAACCATAGGATATCTGGGATTATCTCTATGATATCCTTAAGTCCAGTTCTAAAATTCCTATTTATAGGCAAAACTTAAGGTAAAATCTTAGTCTCCAAGTAGCTTGAATGTATTATTTTTTAATATTGTCAAACTTAATCATTTTTCTTGATTGAGTCCACTTTACTACTTGATTAAGTTGTTGCACTTTTAGAAACTCCTTTAGGTTTTGACCTACAAAAAATATAAAAAATATTTAAATAACTAAGTAATTAAAATATTAAAAAAATAAGTAATACTAAATTAAAAACTACTAAAAATAAATAAAATTTAAATAAATAATACTACTATAAATAAAATTTAAATAAAAATCTCTAAGATTTAGTTAATTTAATAAGAATAATGAGACTAAATAATTTTATTTTACAGATGCATCACTTATAAATTAAAAATATATTAAAATAAAATTATTTAGCAAAAATTTTCGATTAATTAGTAAAATATGAATAATACAATAACAAATGACTAATAACATAATTAACAAAAATTCTTTTACTTTCCATCGTTAGAAAAGAAAAAGTAATAATCCAAGTTGTATTAAATCATATATAACAACAAAAGTAGCTTCACTTTTTATGACAGTCTTGGCTCTTATGGATAATAATAATAATAATAATAATAATAATAATCTTCTAGAAAAAACTAGTTAAAAAAATAGTTTTGCCTCTTGGTTTTTACACATGGATTTATTGGTGTTCTTTTAGTGAATGGTTAAGATTTGAAGTCCAAAAAAGTTTGTCACGTTGCTTACTGCTTAGCTTTGTCCAATTGTAACCAAAAGAAAATAACCATAACCACAATAATCTCACAAGCTTGGGAAAATATGATCAATAATAATTACATTATAATTAATTAATAAAAATTTAAAATTATGTAAAAAATATTAAAATATTACTGAGTGTTTGGTTGATTTTTATAAAATCTATTTAATGTTAAACGAATAATTATAATATTATAATATAAAAAATTGTAGATGAAAATATTTTTATGATATGAGAGCTCATACATGTATAGAACAGCTAAACAAGTGTGGTTTATATTTTTCCCTAAAAGAAAATTAAATTAAAAAAAGAATAGCAAAGTGGGTAAGAATGATTTTGTTCCATAATAAAATAGAATAAAAGGGAAGATCCGATCTTTATAAACAATTACAGAAGCCTACGGATTGGGTACTTATCATCTTCAGCTGAGATTATAATTAAGCCTAATAAGAAAAAAAAAAAATTATAGGACCAAGTCAATGAGCAATTAAAACTTCTCGTCCATCGAATTGTTTAATATAATTAGTTGATAAAGTTATTTTTAAAAAATAAATTTATTTATAAATTGAGTTGAATTAAATTATAATTAAAAAATTTTTAAATTTTTTATTTTAATTTATTTTAGGTTAAAATTTTAATATTTAAAATATTTAAAATTATTTTTATATTAATATTTATATTTTTTATAATTAAATTTAAATAAAATATTTTTAATTAATAAATAATGATTTGGGTTGAGCTGAATTTGTAAAAATTTTATCTCAAGTTTAAGATATTTATAAAGTTTCTATATTTAATAAATTTAAAATTTAAATTTTAACATTTATGTTATTTTTTCTTATCAAAAAATATTTTAATTTTTTTCTTTATATATATTTTTTAAAATTATAAATCATTTACTTTCTAGTTTCTAGGGATGTCTACAATATGTTCTTGGAATTCAGTATCTTATGATATTTATTTTAAACAAGAAAGAAAAAGCTAAAGCACAGTGTTTCATTCACCATCACTCTACATTAGTTATGTCCTTTGTTGACTTACATGTAAAATAAAAACACAACAAAACAAACCAAATTATAAAAAAAAAAAAAAAAAATTGAAAATGATAAAAGTTGCTAGGTTTGTGGACCTCACTTGAATGATATAAGAAATTTTGTAGTTCTTGAGCAAACAATAGAGATTGGTGGAGGGCCATGACCATTAATAGACAAGTATAAGATACTGACAAAGTATGGTGGACTTAGACTTAGGAAAGTTGAAATCATGAAATCAATTTTACTTTAACATATCACCTATAATTCTTATATTATATAAACTAATTAATTATGATTTAAAATTATATAAAAATTTATTAAAATTTTTCATAAAAAATTATATTTATAAATGATAAATTTTTACGTAATTTTTTTATGATAGTATAAGGATCAAATTATAATAAAAAGAATTAAAGGTGAAATATTATATAATTTGTTTCACCAAACCTCCACTCATACTTTAATTTTGGGTTAATATACCAATTGCATCTCAAATTATATCATTTTTTTAATTTGATATTTTAAAAAAGAATTTATAATTAAATATTTAATATTTACTTTCGTTACACATGTTGATTAAAAGTTTAACGATTGATAATATATAATTTTTCTTAAACAAAATTGTGACATATAATATTGTCACCATTTCTAACATTGTTGAATAATTTTTATACGTTCATTCTTTTGTATGGTTAACTGATAGCAAGTTTTCCTATTTCTTTATATTAATGAAATATCATTTGTGACATTACTAAAGTATTAAATTTTTAATTTCAGAACCTAAATACTAAATTGCGACAATCTCAATTATATATAAAAAATTATTTATCTAGAAAAAAGAAATGCGACCTCATCTTACTTGAAAAGGAGAAATTAAACGGTAATTATTTTATATATCGAAAGTAAAATATAAAAATTATATAAACGAAGTTAATTGTATAACATCGTCTCTCATTTATTTTTTTTAAAATTTATTTTAAAAGATACATATTATATTACTAATATCACTTATAAAATTTTTATATTTCATCCTTAATGTACAGGATTATTATCCAAAATTAAATATTATTTTCAAAAAATATATAAAAACGCAAATCACCTTTTAAAAAATTAATAATGTGTATGTTTTCCTATTGTATCTGTAAAATATAACTTTTTAAAATTATTTTTCCATAGCTTGAACTCCTTCGTTAATTACAATTATAAGAGGCCATTGAGAGTTAAATGGTTTGGAAAGCTCGATTCGTACCATAAAATTTTTATAAATTTAAATTAATTTAATTTGAATAAATTATTATTTAATAAAAAAATATAATTTAATTATAAATATTATTATAAATATAATTTTATATCGATTTAATTTAAAATTTTAATAAATTTGGACACGTACACCTATGAAGCAGAGGTACAATAATTGAACAGTATAGAGAGCACGTGATGCCCATAGCATGTCACGAGGCGAGAGCAACACGCGTCCATTTTAGTCCAAATGCAAGTAACAAATGGACAAAAATGCCCCCCAGACAAAAGTGAACCAAAAAAGTGGCCAAAGAAATATAATGAAAGTGGGACCCGCAATAAATGGAAAGGGAGAAATTACTTGATTGTTTCCTATTGGATAATGGCTTATTGGTGAAAGGGAGATTTATTTATTAGTGGAGCAAGCCTCTGGGCTTTAAGATAAGCACGCCATCTGTTTCCCCTTTTTCCTGCCAATTACCTTATCACTTCCTCCCGATATTTCGTGGTATTTTATAAAGTAAACACATTCTTTTCCTCTTTCGCGATTCTCACTTTCAAAACTACAATGCTAGAAGGGGTCACATAAACCTTCCGATTACTAAGGTCAAGTTAACTCAAGATGAATTATTTAGAGTTTTAAATTATCATATTCAAATATTTTGATTTTGAATAATTTTAAATTTGTATCATTCAATTTTAGATTATTTTATATTTAGATTAATTTTATTTAATATTTATATTAATCGAGTTTAGTTTATTTTAAATTAGATTTGGGTTCGAGTTGGTTGGTGGGATAGGGATCCTATATTGATTAGTCGATGATGTGGACTGTAACTTATAAAGCAAAAATTACTTTTTTTCTATTCAGACACTTTTTCCTTAAAGGACAAAATCATGTATACAGCATCTGCACTGCTCTGAAGCGGACAATATCTCACAACAGACACAGTCTGATAATTTTTGCATCAACAATGATACCATTTGTGAGAACCGACAAGCCATAAGCTCATAATCAAAATCTTATTTAGGTTGCAAAACACGAACTTTGCATATAAATGAATAACATTAAGTTACTACATAAACATGCTCATTCGACTTACATAATTCACACCCTTGCAAGAGGGTTAGTGTTGGAGGGACAATGATCCCATATCAATTAGTCAAAGACAGAGACTGTGGTTTATAAAGTAAAGGACACACTTCCTCTATTGAGGTGCACAAAACTGTGAGGACAGTATGTGCACTACTCTAAAGCGGACAATAACTCATAACAAGCACAGTCCAACAATCCTTGCGTCATCAAGCTCAATCGAGTTTAACACTTAAGTTAATCAATTTCAAGTCAATTAAGTTTAACGCATTGAGTTTGGTCATTTGGAGTTTAAGTCATTTCAAGTTAATTGTTCGGGTGAGTTTGAGTCATTTTAAGTTCAAGTCAATTTAAATTCTAGACATTTTTTTGGTTGAGGTTGGTCGATTTCGGGTTGTTAACTTTTTCTAATCAAATCAGGTTGAGTTGAGTTTAGGTTTAAGTGAGTTGGTCGGGTTTTTTGGTTTGGGTATAAATCAACAGGTCTAGGATCATGGATTCATATGAATAAATAGTGAAGTTAGTTTCGGTGAATTGAAAACAATAGTAATTATTGAATTAACTACTACAATGAAGAGATTAAAATTTGTTTATTTGAAGTCAAAAATTACAGCGACAACTTGTTGAAGTAAAGTGAAAAAGAAAAAATGATCATTAAGAACGCTAAGAAATAAATTAATATGCATATATAAAATAAAAATTTTAAATAATTTAATATTTATGAAATTCATAAATAATTAAAAATTTTATTTATGTCAAATAATAATTTTATTAACAGATAATTAAAAATTAATAAAATTGATTGGGGTATTTAACTTGTAATGTTTTTTACTACAATATGATTAATTGTAATGTGATTATTGTAGGCAATATGTTCCCAAAATGGATTAGAATATCAAATAATATTTTTATTTATTTTTATTAAAAATAATTTCATTTTATTTGATAAGATATAGCTTTTAAAATATACGAAAAACATAAAAAAATTGAATATATCTATATTTAAAATATATTTTATACATGTCAATTAAGTGAGTCTGTTTGGTTTTGGATTAATTTAATTCAGGTTAGATTCTTTCGGGTCTTTAACTTTTCAAGTAACTTTTGGATTTAGATCATTTCAGTTTTGGATCACTTCAATTTTGAATAAATTAGGTCTAACACTTGGGTTAATCAGGTTCGTTTGATTCTAGAATCGAATCATTTTGGTTTGAAGTTAATCGTATTTTAACACTCAGATTAATTAAGTTTAGGTTAATCAAATTTAACATTTGAAATTATCAAGTTTGGTTATTTTTTGTTCAAGTCATTTTAAGTTAAGTATTTGAATTATTTCGAGTTTGAGTTATTTCGGGTTCAAATAATTTCAAGTTTGGCTTATTCTAGATTCACATCATTTTAAAATCAAGTTGGTAGATTTTTTATTATTAACTTTTTTAAATCAAATCCAATTAAATTAAATTTAAATTTAAGTGAGTTGATTAAATTTTTCGAATTCAAATTAAAACGAATAATTTAATATATTCTAATATTTTAAAATTTACTATTAAATCCGAGATAATAAACTATAGAGGAGATAATTTCATTTGTTCATTTTATCGTGATAAGATAACTTTTGAGCACTACCCATTATAAAACCACTCTTCACAAAAACAGCTTTCCGGTTTTATAATACCACTTATCCTTTACTCTTCTATAAATAAAGGCCCCGTTTTCTAAGCAACTTCGTTCATCCTAGTCTTCTTATCAAAACCGCTTAATTTTATAGCTAAAATCGATCCGAAGCTAAAGAGGAATCAATAGAAAAAAAAAATGAGTTACCTGAGCCGAGTTTGGATGGCGACGAGCGTGGCTGTGGTGCAAGGCCACGGTGAAAACCAAGGTCAAAAATGGAAATCAGGCGTCAATTTTCTCCAACGGGGACAGAGGAGGCTCTTCGACGGGGACTCATCTGAGCTCCGACCGATCTCCGGGATGATCGGTTCTGATCTTCACGGGATGGTCGGGAACCGCGATGCTCAAGCCGATGAGTCGATCCGCCGAGTCATGTATCTTAATTGCTGGGGTCAAGGATAAAGAGTGGGAGGAAAAGGCTTGTGGGGAACTATAAATAAAGGGTAGTTTGTACAGAGGATGAAATAGGATTTCGTTTGAGATGTAAATTTGGAGTCATCAGTTTTTTTTTTGAGGATCACTGGATTATAATTTCAAATGAAACCAACATTGTAAAATCAATTTGTGTATATATGATTATCTATTTATCTTTTTTAAATCAGTTCTTTTTTTTATTTTTTATTTTAATTAATTCAGGCAGCCAGTTTTAAATCCACTGGAAGTGCAGAAAGCTTGTTGAAATAGCGAAGATGCAGTATTTTAATTTTTAAGCTTCAGATAAATCGAATGAATTCCAACAAAATCAAATACTTGAATCAGTCATTGATTTGGATGGCTTTAAAAATTATTTTTTATTTTTCTTTATTTTTAAAATAAAATCTATTTATATATTATAAAATAAAAATAATTAAAAACTAAAATTAAATTTCAATAATTAACCCTTCTTTTAAAATAATTGAATCAATTTAATAATCCTATGATTCAAATTAGTTTGGATTTACTTGCTGGATCTTAATTTCCTTAGGGTTTTGACACTCTCCAAGTTTGCAGGACAGCTGGGTTGGGTAAAAACTAAGAAGGCACATCCAATAGCTAAAACTTTTAAAACTTTTAACAATTTTAAAATGTTCAATAAGATTATATATTGAACTAAGACTTTATTAAATCTTAAAATATAAAATAATTTTAAATATAATTATTATATTTTAAATATATGAATATGAAATTTAATATAAAATATTTTAAAATTTAATTATTAGATAATAACTATACGATTATAACAGTTATCGATTGCACTAAAGTCTGGCACTAACGGAGAAAATTGAAGTTCCGATTTGACTATAAAAGATTGCCTTTAATCACGTGGCTCGCGGTTACGTATTCCCCATTCCTCTGGTCACGACGAAAAATTATTCGTCGATTGACCCGGTGTTGGGGCTTAGGAAAAACAAAAAAGAAAAAAGAAAAATCAAAAACCGATTCTCGTAATATCCGATTCAATTCTATTCAGTTTTTATTATATTCAATTCAATCTCAGTTTAAGTAATAACTAAATAATTAGTTTGATTTTCCGCTTATGTTACAAAATCGCAATTATTCCAATCAAGTCAAATTTTAATTTTTAATTAATTTTTTTAATTTAGTCTATTTTTATATTAATGATATTTTTTTTAAATATTATAAAAAATTTTAAAATTTTAAAAAATTAATGAACTAAATCCATCTATTCAATAGGATATATTTAATTGATTATAGATACGATTCAATTTGATTTTCAAGAACAATAATACAATGCATTAATTATATATATATATATATTTTAAATCAAATCGAATTGAACTATTACCTTTACCAAATATGGCATAATGCTGGGAAATATTTTGGATGCTTCTAAATTCTAAATCCCATATTCCTTCTAACCTCGCCGATAAATATGCTTAAAGTTAAGCGAAGGCAGCCTAACACTAACGGAGGGAAATCATTGGATGATAGATGCCTCCAATATCAAACTAGACTCTTCGTAATTACAAAAAAATACAATATGAAAAATATAACAAAGACACAGTGAAGAACCCAACATGACAAAAACACGGAAGAAAAAAACGAACACAATGAATATAACATGTCAAATTTTTGTATAAATAGATAATATTGTAAATACGATTTAACATGATAAAATTAGATAAAAACGACTCAAATAATTAGATTACCAGGTCCATATCCAAGTAACAAACATTGGCTGATTACGTTGCTACAGGAAAACAATTCCCTGATCAAATAGAGGGAAAAGTACTTGCAACAACAGAAGGCAAAAAGAAGGGCCATTGAGGAAATGCAAAATGATACACTTGGGAGGAAAATGAAAAGAGAAACCCAGAAATGATACGAAACAATTATAGGAAAAAATTACAAATAAATTATACGAACAAAACAATATAACTGGCCATAGGATGGCTTCTTGAAGATGGACCGGCACAAATCAATGGATATATAATCCAATCAGACAGGCAAAGAAATGATTCTTTGGTTTCCAAGGTTCAGTGGTTTTACCTCCCACGAAGTAACCTGTTGGGCTTCCTCCAGCAGGATAAAAGGCAAAGAGATTTCACGGACCATTAAGTCGCCACAAAATGGGCATTCACTGGCCACTGCATCATCTAACTGTGATCGGAGCTGCCCACAAAGCAAACAGAGATTCAAGTAACATTTACATGGAAGTAAAACCAAAAATGAACAAGAAAAGGGAATTGATGATGCCTTATCAACAGGGCTAATGCTAGTAATGGCTTCATCTGTGTTACCACCATTTGATTCCCTTCTGACTTCGCTACCAAGTAAAGTTAGTTGCTTCTGCAAGTCCAGTATATATTCCGCCTGCCACACATATTTTACTCGTAAAACTTTACCAAGGCCAACAGGAAAGAAACTATCCAGAAATTGTGAGCTTTCAGTCCAAGCATGGACATGCACAACATAGAATACGAGAACTGAAAGAATGCTAGGCAAACAACTTACTTGAGATACATTGGTGCAACGAATCACATAAGCAATCAGGCAGTGGGCATGAAAGGCATGCCCGCATGGAAAGACATAGAAAGGAGCCATTGGTCCTACAGTTGTATACCCACTAGCCATTTGGTAATCCCCCCCAACAGTCAGAATTTTACGTCCACATACCTGATAATTCAGATGAAGTTGACTAATCAAGAGCCATTCAATTCATAGGCTGAGAAATAGGAGTTTTCCCATAAATTATAATATTGCCAACATTAAAGTAAATTAAAACATCATCCAAGGTATAGTCAATAAAATAAATATTCAACTGGCACTCGAAGTCTGTGCTGGAACCAGATAAAAAGGTAAAAGCAAACCAAGGTGTCTCCATTGCGTGGGTAACTCTTTTAGAGTTTTAGTAGAACTATGCAGAATGCCATAGAAGACTGAATCAAGCATGATATGGTTTAGCTCCATAATCCATTTGAGATATTGGTGAAAAAAAAAAAAATCTAAGGACGCTATCAACTTATCAATGGAAACTAAACATAAGGATGATCAATACCCCACATTCCTCGTCACAGTCAATGACAGCATATCTTTGATCTAATGCACTAATATCATTTCTAATATTGTCTGCACCATGTGTTGCATCATTCATCTCCTGCTTCAGTTGCTCAATTTGCTTGTTGTAATCATCTAGTGAGGAGCAAATTGCCTCCTACATACATAAGAAAAGAAAAGTTTACTGACATTTTTAAGTCTTATTACCCCGCATCTATTAAATCTTAGATTTCTTGTGCCTTATATTCAGGTAGGCCCCTCTAACTATTACAATACTGATCTGATTTTAGGTTGGATGCTTAACAAGGTATTATGTTATTCTTGCCTAACCCATGTGAGGTTGTCCACGTATAGGCCCTTGCTTAACATGAGGGGAGTGTTCAGTGGTATCATCCCACATGTATTAAAACTTGGGTTTTTTGTGCTCTTATATTCAAGTTGAGCCCCTTCACCTATTACCAATTGGCTTTAGATTGGATGCTTAACAAGAATAAATATCTGGCCATGGCAGAAAAAACTAGGATCCATTCAGAATTTCTCAAAACAAAAGAAATAAAAAGCCTATTTCCATAGAGACCCAAGAAAACATATCCTCGAGTTCAAATTTAAAATTTATGCGGCCAACAACAGGTGCACACACATTCGAGAGAGAGAGGTATCTCAGTATGATAATATCATCTTTGTAAAGAAATAAGCATGGATGAAGTCAACATTCTAAAATCGTACCCTGAAGTCATCAATTAAGGCAAAGTCAGGAAAGAATGGCAATATGTCCTCAATCTTTAATAGGCCATCTGTTTCCTTGAGAAATGCTATTGCCTTTCTTATATTCTCCCTTTTAGTACCCTTTTCTTGCTCAATGACATGCTTAGCAACCATTAGCCAAAGCTTCTTTCTCAAGTCTTCATCATCTTCAACCTTGTCAGCTTCCGCCATTGCAAGCTCTGTATCAATCTAGAGAACCAAAAATGTAATAAATACTAATGTGATAAAATCCTGATGTTTGCTCAAAGATACCACCATTATACATTCTATAGGCAAATAACATTTTTAAGCTGCAAAATCTATTTGGAAAGAGCAATTAAATGATAGTTGAACATGACTATCCCATGTCTATCCCATGCAACATGATTCGAGTAAATCCCATAAATACATGCAAAGATGGCCCCAATTGAACAGTCCACTACTGTTTATCCTTTATAGTCCACAACTTTAAATTGACAGCAAAGTATGCCTAACAAAAGGATTACTCAGGATCCTAAAATAGAGGATTTAAGAAAGGATTTGCACGTGATCTATGCATTAGCAAAACCATTGCTAATGGGATGAGCCAGCGTCTAATTATCATGGATTTAGATACCTTTAGCATTCAATTTGAACAATTTCTTAAACACAGGTAGACAAGTACCTTATTTACCTAAATAACACCAAAAAGAACTTTTCCCAGCAAAAAGTTCCAATAGAATGCTTTGTAATTCACTTCTTTTATATAATAATAATAATAATAATAATAATAAATCCATACCTAAAAATCCAAAGAAATGAGCAATGGAGAAAACGAGAGATGCTTAACATGTCTGAGTAAATATCTAGGAGCACATGTCCCTAATTCGAGAATGAATTTTATCAGCATGTGCTATATGGTTCTAAATCAAATTCTAAGAGTAGTAACACAAATTCCAATATAAAGGGTACAAAAAATTGTCATCAAGGCATTGTCAGAAGCATTGACAGAAATATTACCTGGAGAGAAAGAGCAACAGCTTCCTTATGCATTGACATCATGCTACATATATGAATGCAGGCACACATTCGCTTTTCCTTGAGGCAGAGGCGCAAGGCATACTTAGGATCATAAAAGAAATCAGGCCCATTCTCTTGCCCTTTTCCAAATTTACATTGTAGGAAACGCAAAAGGGAACTATCATCATCCTAGTTAAAATATATAGGAAAACCAAACAATAAACAAGAAGACAAGACAAACACATATCCTCAACCTACAAATATCCATGATTAAAGAAAAAGCATTTAGATGTACTAAATGGAAGAAATTAGACATAGTTCGAGAGCTGTGTATATCTGATCTTTCAAGAATATTCAAACTGAAGCTTAAGTTGTTAGATGAGGTTCCAAGAAGATTTTTTATTTATTAACAGGCCACCTTATGTACAAGCCATTCTAAACTTAAAGGAGTAAAGCTTTAAATAATTAAAACCAACTCCACCTGCTTAGCATAGAAAGAGAGCAACAAGTTGTGCATTACAGGATCCTCATTATGCAAATGATGAACACAGAATTCCAAGTATTTAATTACTTCATGGGTTTCATTCCTGCATGTGGCACAAAGTTGCTATAAGAAGTCATTCAAGATCCATATGAGATATGAAAGATAAAAACGCAAAAATGGGAAGATCATTACTTTGCGTGAGGTTCACTTGAATAACGCATCATTGCAGGAATAAGTCTCCTTGGGTTCAGGTTGTTTGAGGCCATCCACAACTCCACAGTCTCATAAGCATCAAGGGTAATAAGATCTGGGCCAAACTTGTACTGCAGTGTCCACGTTACTTGTTTTCAATAAGAATGAACTATAACTGAGAGGTTGTATGCTATTAAAAAGAGAAAAGATCAACTAGCTTCTAGAGGATAAAAGTACAACCAAATGAGGAATTCAGTCACATGAAAAAAAAAAAATGAAGTAATAATAAAAGGACCTGCTAATAAACCAGCCAAATGTGATGGAAAGAATGCTATGAACCTGATCTTTACCTGAAGATCTATTGGAACAGCAGGTTTCCAAAGTACCTCCAATGCTTTCTTTGCTTCTCCTTGCTAGAGGAAAAAATAGAACAGCAGTAAGGGTAAAAAACATAGGATAACAAAGTAGAAATATCTAATTAAATATCACTTATAGAAAGATAACAAAGGCTATTTCTTTTTAATCTTAATCAATAAATGACTAATATGTCTATCATCTTAGCTCCTTTCTTCTGTTACTTAAAAAGCCAACAATAGGAAAGGAAAAAGAATGGAGGAAATAAGTCTATTATCCATTGGAATGATGAAGAGTAAATGAAAAGTTTCCATACCAAAATTATACACCCTATAATAAACCTAAGGCTTTGCACAAACAAACCCAAGAGCATTAAGCCCTCCCAACCAACAACACCCCCTCCCCCCCCCCCAAAAAAAAGGAAAAAAATGGCAGCATAAGGAAAGATAAATTGTAGATCAAGTGGATGAGGAAAAGAAGCAATAGGAGCCAATGCCAATAAGAAGAGGATGCCCTAGTACCTGAATATAGTAATGAACAACAATTTCATATTGTTCCTTCAGACTAGCAAAATATACTAATTCTTCAACCCTCCCATAGCTGCAGAAGTTTGCAAAAGAAAATTATTATTATTGTTTGTAGTGCTTCAATGCTAAAAGGGTTAACTGATAAAAGAAAACCAATAGAGTCAACATAAGCAAGGTAAGCTTCAAAACCAAAGCATAGAGACAGCAGCAAGTAAAGCAGACGTTTACTCTGATGATACTGAAGCAAAAGACAGGGCCTCTAGCCCAAACAAAATCATTGAACATTATGGGTCTAATCATCACTATCAGGAGTCCAAGAAAAGCTGTCAACTCCAGAGGATTTGTTAATTTTTCTGTTGTTCATTTGGTACAATGCACAAGAATATAAATCCTTGCAAACAACTTGATTCTCATGACTGCAAGGGTTGCAATTCCATTCCCTGTACTAGAATATAAAATTTTAACTTCTCTTTCCTTTTGGACTTTATGATATCAAAATGACTGTTATGTGAGAGAGTACTCGAGAAGAAATCCAATGTTATCATCGACCAAATATGGAAATTAACATAGGATGTGCTTTAAAAGAGTCAATACTGTTTTATATTCACTCCAAAAGAATTATCACCAGGGCCATATTTTCACACAAGATAAACCTGAATTGTTAAATGGAAGTCCAAAAGTGAATAACTATTTCAAAGTCTTAACTTAAGCTAATATGACAGGTCCTTTATCTTCCTATGGTAACATTCTTTAGAATTAAATCCACATAACCATTGAGGCAGAAAAAGTGTAAAACATAATGTTATAAAACCATGAAAGATTAGTTACATGATAATGTTGAAAATCAGAAGGGAAATAACAAACAGTTAATGAATCACAGATTATTACCTCTCTAGAAGTCCCATTGTAGTCACCTCATCCAAAACATCTTTGCAGTCACTAAGGAAAGCATGAAACTCCTTAAGGATCGACTGATATTCAGAATTTCGATTCACCAGAGCAGTGTCATCTTCTAAAAGAAGCCGATTTATCTAAAATGTAGAGATGCAAAAGCCAGCATCAGAGAAAGAAAATGGTAAAATATCACCTACTGATGGTTTTCTTGCAACAATGGGGAATTTAGTCATCTTACAACAGTGCAATCCACAAGGCAAGTAAAGAACAGTATTAATTGCTCAAACAGCAGAGGCATTTCAAAAGTCGCTTCCAAGCGCTAATGGCCATTAATAATCAAGTTCAGGACTAAAAAAATGGCCAATATTATTTTTTGTTAGCTTTAGATATAACAGGAAGAATATGAGGATGGTAAACGACCTAAAGATGGAACAAAGGAGCAAAAGCAGAAAATGGGTTGAAAACGACAAAGATAAAACATTTATATATTGGGCACTTATCTCATGTAGCCAGTATCTATTATATCATTATAGGAATGGAGAAGAAAATCAGTCAAAATCACATCTGATCCTGTATGAAGTATCATGTTACAACCTAGCATCTAGCCTTTTAACCTGTTGCTAATCACACATTTCAGTTTTATAAAGGCTCTAGCACATCATAGAAGGCGAAGAAAGAAGCTATGATGATTGCTAGGTTATGCATCTACTAGTCATGCATGGAAAAAATTGAAACCTTGTCTAGGTACAGTTCCGTCGCCCAAGTGGAAATCATCGTTATTAGGCATTTGTCATCCTTTGAAAGATTGTCAAGCTTCCGTAACAAAAATGTTCTCAAAGCATCCTGCAAGCAAAGAACATATTAGTTCGTCAATAAATGTCAGACACAAATGCTTCGAGCGTGTCTGTGTGTATAATCACTAAAATGGAGTAATGTCGCCCTGCATATCATATTCACACTGAAAAACTTGAATCTATGGATGCTTTAGTTGTGTTTTGTTTAATGCATAGGCATACAGATTGAAGATAACTGTTAATTCAGCAGTCAAAACTGTTATCATATTAAAGAATAAAAGTCACTCAACTCAGCATATTTACACTTCTGCCACTAGCCCCTGAGAAAATTCCTGCCTCAGGTTGCAGCAAATAGAAAATGGTACAAACGAATGGGCAAATCAAATTAAGTTTCTACAATATCTTCACAAATATAAAAAACATGTAAAGTTATCAGTTCAACCACTTAAAAAAAGGGTGTAGATTCTAAATAAGGTTGAGGATTCTTCTGCAAAAAAGGATCAGAATGAGGAAATGGGGTGATCCAATTTATCATGGCTGTCCAATAATTCCAGTCTTTGAATTGAGGGTTCATTCACAGGGTATGGTCTGATCTTTTCTTGAATAAGTCATAAATGCTTTTAGGACAGTGCTAAGAATCTCATCTAAAACTTACAGCAGTTTGCCAAACAAAGGCTAAGAAAAAAAAAAAAAAAAGAGAACAGGTATTACTGGCACAAAATCTATGATTGGATTCAAAAAAACATAGGCCACGGGCTATTTGACGAATAAAACACCGCTCAAAGAAAGCGCAAAATTAAAATTGATACAAATCAAATTAATAAGCACTTGCCTGTTCGCTGACACTGATAAACTTCAAAGTAATCTCCTCAAATGATAATATATAGTTAATCTGCAAAACACCAATACCAGTTATAAAATTTCCTTTACATGGACAAAAGAGAAATATGCACACAAATACTATGCAGTATGAGGATGTAGAGGATTAACAGAGGATTAATAATTTAAGGTAATAAATAAGATAAATAAATAAAACAATATCAAGAAAGAGGGAATTTGCCTTTGCATAAAAAGGTGCTGCCCTGAGGAAGTCCCTGGAGGTGAATGCAGTTCAGCCTGCATAAACAATAACCCACTCAGACAATTAGGATGAAAGCAAGATTCTCTTCACAAGAATTATGAACCTAGGAGAGGCAGCTCATTTAAGCTTTATGTCATGAAATTACATGTCTATAACCAAAACAACCATCACTTGACAGATAAGATATAAGCCAGATAGGACCTGAACTAAATAAACTTGGTCTCTCTGGAAAGGGTCACGAGAATTGGCTAAAGCTGCAGCATACTACCCTTTCATATCTAGATAGACCTTCCACATATCTCGTCCTTCATCATTCATGGAAACCTAGAAGGTGTTTTCAATCCAGCAGCCAGAGCAAATTAGCCTGGTATAGTTTGGACCAAAACAGAAGATGAAGTCAATTGTAAGATGCAAACCTGAGAAATAGAGTTCTGGTCATATGCTTAGAACAACCCTGCAGTTGTGTCACTAGATAGTCCAATAATTCCTCTTGAACTAGAGTCTGACACCTGATCAAACTGAAGTTCCTCGATGATTTGCTCACTGATTCTGTTTACAACCTATGAAGCATTTAAAGAACAAATATCACATGAACGTAAAAGCTCAAAGTACAGGCAAAAAGCAAAGTAAACAATCCTAAATAACTACTAACAAATCTGATCCCAAGATGCTTCAAAACATAATATATAGGAAGTCCTTGGTACTCAAAGTGTCCCATACTCAGTAGAAAACCAATTACCAGGGTGGATGTATCAGAATTCATAACACTGCCAATGGACACCATAAGCAGTAAAAAAATAACATGAAATGCTTATCACAACACACCTTAACCTTATTCCCAATAAGAAGCAAAAAATAAAATTCAGACACAGCCATGCTACTGGGTTTGACAACTTCGGCACCATTAGACAACTTTGTGTAGTCCAGAAGAGCCTTGTTCTCCACAAAGTTCTCTTCACCATTTGGAGAACTAGATCAACATATCAACAATGAACAATAATGACATCACATTCATATCAAAATTCATCAGATATTAGAACTTCAAATACATTATATGGTTAGTTGAAATGCAATGAAATACATCCTAAAATATAATAAAAATGCTAGCACCAACTTAAGTATCAAATATGAAATTAATTTTGAAGGAGGCGGGGATAGAAATTAACAAACGCAAGAATGTAATGGTTGACAAAAGAATAAAAAGTTAAAGGATTTAGTCTTTACCCACGCTGTGATCCAAAATTTAGGCCACCATGGTAGATGCCAGCTCCAGAAAGCCATGCAAAATGAACAGCTCTTCTTTGCTTGATAAAGAAATGCAGATCACTGAAAGGATACAAAGGCAGCAGCAAAATCTCAAATTCAGCAAGCACAATACTTTATACACACACATATTTAATAAGGCAGATAGTAATTCTCAACCAATAACAAAAATTATTGCGTTAATCAGAAAGAATAAGCTTAACGTGCTATTAAATAAGTTCTGCAAACACAAGATTCTGTTATATCTTATGAGTAGTTGAAATAATAAAATAATATTATCATGAAAGAGAAAACTTGCCTGTTTGGTATTTCACCAGGAAGTTCCATGAAATGCACAGCACGATTCAAGTAGCTAGTAAAAACAGTCTAGCAATGCAAAAATTAATTAAATAAATAAAAATTATATTTCCATGGTCCATTGCACTAAGCTGGGGTGCTAGATGGAAGGTTATGCAAATCATTTGGAAGAGAACCTCAGCATGAGAACAAATTCAGGAAAACAAGAGAAGTTATGCACATGGTGGGAATTTAGATGAGAAATTTGTACAAAAAAATTGTCATATCTAAGTAACTGTTTTGGAAGAAATATAGCTGCAGATAAAAACTAGCTCTGTGATAGCATGCTGGATGGGAAGAAAAAAGTAGTATTTCTTGAGATGAATAGACTCTGGCTCAACCAATTAATAAATAAGTAGAGAGGACAAAAGGGATATACATCTATAAATAGAAGAAGCAGCAGCATAACAGCCAACAAGCAGAGAGAAAATATTAACATGTTCCTTTGTAGCCAATCACTTTCAAAACCTTAAAACAGTGGAAACAGGCATTAGGGCTTAGCTTACCTCGAGTGATCCAATTCCAGTGAAAGAATAAAGTCTTGTGGGAGTAACAGCCATCACATGATATCTAGTTCCATTGCTCAAGATAGCTGTTTCCATCTGTACACAGCCACAATCTCAGTTTAAGAAGAAAGAAGAAGTTTATTTGAATGTCAGTTTCCTTGGCTGTTTCATGAACCAAAATTCCTTTGACATTATTAAAAGATGAGAAGCAATCTTAAGCAGCAACCTATTCCAATTAGTTCATTATAAATTGTTTAGCAGATAACAATACTGCCATCCAAACCAACAAAAAATTTAGAGTGCAGGGTTGCACGGACAGAAAACCACAGCATTAGAACTTTGCCTATCCAAAGTAGACTTTCTTCTTCTTATCATTTATTTATTTATTTTAATTTTTAGCTAAAGAAAGAGGACTATTTAGTTGCTTTCACAAGGGTTCTCAAAAGGAAGAAACAACAGGTAATTTAAAGCCTGTTCCTAAAAGAATGATGCAAAAAAGAGTACCTGCAAACACATGATAGCCTCCGGAAGTTCTGCTAATTCAAATATAGGCTTTATATACTTCTCCCTCTTGTCCTTCTCATCTACAGCAATTTCATACAGTTGGCCATTGTTGGTACCGAGAATGACTTCCCTTGTAGAAGCTGCATTAGAAAAAAAAAAAAAAAAATTAAGAACACATTAGCATAATTGAATCAATATGCACAAAGCTTGGTCTTATCAAATAAGCAATGGCCAAGAAATAAAGTACCTTCAGTTATCTGTTGCCTATTCCAGGCAACGGCACTGACAGCGAGACCTTTCAATCTGCTTATAATACGTGGCTTGGTCCACTTTGCATGAGAGTAGAATGTATCAGCACCTCCGGTACCCACAACAGTGGCAATACAGTGGCTGCCTCCAGGATCAACAAAAACTCTATGGATTGATTGCTCCCCAAGTCGGCCCACAGAGAGATCAATATCTAAAATTCCAAAACAGTTGAGCAAATTTACAACATGCTTCTGTCATATACAAGTGCCGATAAATCAGTTCTTAACCTCTCACCCACCATGACTCAACTTTCTACATTAAATACAGAGCTTAATCAAATGCCTTATATCAATGAATTCAAGTTCAATCAACTTTAAGGTAATTAATTTACGAACAAGGAGTAAGAATATCTAAACTTTCAAATGGATGAGCAAAATTACAACATTATTCAATCACATATATATATGCCGATAAATCAGTTCTTAACCTCTCACCCGCCATGACTCAACTTAATACCTTAAATACGAAGCTCAAACAAATACATTGTCTCAATTAATTCAAGTTCAATCAACTTCAAGTCAATTAATTTACGAACAACGGGTAAGAATCTAACGTGAACCTAGCGTGGCATTTCGAAAAATTTAGCCAAGAACTAAAAGTTTATATGATTAATTTTAAATTAGAATACTGAAAGTGCATTAATCAATAAAAGATAAACGAAGTAAAGAAAAATAAATTAAAAAAAAAAGGAAAAAGGTAAACGAAGATACGATACCATTATAATCTCCAACACCAAAATCATGTCTGATAACCCAACCTTTACTTGTTCCCAGCACGATCACGTCATTTCCAGCTGCCATACAAGCAATCACGCCGCGGCCTTTCGCCGCATATCTCTCGAGAAGATCCACCGTGAACACCTGTCTCCCTTGATCCATCCTTCACCGTCACCACCCCTTTCCCCGCCGTTGATTTTGCTACGGGCGTCAATCCACGGAACGGCCCTGATGATACAGAAAAAATTAGATTCCGCAATTGCCGAAAGACAACAAGAAATCTTTACTTTAAAAACAGATCATTTTCAGAAAGATCGCTCAACTGAACTGCACATAAATAAAATATAATGCTTGTAAAAATTAATTACGCCTGAAAATAGTACCTGAGTGTAGAAGAGATCAACCGGGAACGTTTAACATCCCTATCGTTTCATATTTCATTAACTCCCAATCTCCTCAAAACGTGTCGTTTTAGTGAAACCGTTCCGCCCGGCCGAGAGAAAGAAGTTAATTATCCTAAGAGTGTAACCAACCCAAGTCCAATTTAAGCCGTAAAATGTTTAGGTTTAACTCTAAATTCAAGACTTAAAATTTTTCTGAGTTCGATTGAAATTTATTATTAAAATTTAAAATTAATTAAAAATAAAATTTAAATTATTTAAATTTATTTGATTAAATTCGTTTATTTAATAAAAAATGAGTTTAATTTTTTTATTCGAATTCAAACTTAATTATTTGTGTTTAAATTTAAATTCAAGCTTAATATTAATTAAAAATAAAAGGTTGGATTAATTTCCTAAGCTACTTAAGCAATTTTGGCTAGCTTGATAGCTTCGTCTCTAATAACTGAACCGAAATCAATTTTTTAAGCTAAATTTGAATAACTTGGATGATAAGTGTATCCTTCCCGTCTTTTTTTTTCAACAACTTGTCAATACATTCAATCTCTATATCGTTCTTATTCCTTAATTCCTTTTTATTCTATTCTTGTCTGTTTTTCTCCATATTTTAGAATATTTCCTTTGATTTTCCTGTTGCATCAACTTGAAAAAAGTGGTTTACTTGGAAAATGATGAACAGCAGAGCAAAAGGCGTAATAAGAGGCGTTGTTTTGAATGATCGGATAATGGATTTGTGCAAGAATCAGAAGAATGAGAGCAGAGTACGAAGAAGAAGAAGCGGGAAAATTCTTAGTGTAGTTTTCAAGGAGTGCAATGGAGGAAGAATCTCTCCCCAATCACTTAATAAAAGATTAAACAATATGCTATCAAAAAACTGGGACTGTCAGATTTTTCTGTTGAAAAGTCCTCGAGATTTTCAAGTCGTGCAAAGAGAGCGGCTGAATTGAGGGGAAGAAATTTGTATTTTGTATGGAAGAAGCAGAGGACTCCGTTTGTGTGGAAGAAATTCAAATTTCAAAACTGCTTATTCGGATTCCATAATATATAACACTTCTTTAAATCAATTCAAAAATGCTTCTTCTTTAATAGATCTTTAAATGATTTTTATTCGTCCAAAAGAAGCAGGGCAATCCTGCTACAAAAAGCGAGAGTATTGGTGTCTATCATGAGTACAAACAATCATACAAAGGGGAAAATGAGTCCCCAAGATCGACAGATACTAAGGTTTACAGGGGTAATTTTTAACAGTGATGACTTATCTTCAAATTGACAGCCTCTTTGACAGAAGACATAGTAGCATTGACCCCACGATGAGTTCCTGTATGTTTGCAGCGATTGCACTGTCACTAGATAAAATAAATGCAAGCTCTCCAGGCTAGCTTGAGGATAACGGAGCTAGAGATTTGCACTTCATGTTATTGATAGCCCATTGAAATTCATAATGCCAATTCCCAACACTCCTATTGATACCTGAGAGATGAAGGATGTTACCCCATACTTGTTGAGAAAATTTACAAGAATAGAAAAGGTGGTCCCTGCTTTCAAGTTCAGAACCACAAAGTAGGCAATCAGTGGTGATAGGTGAGTTTGACCACATGGCTATGCACTGCAAGGTAGGTAATCTATCCAGAGTCGTCATCCATGCCATAAGTGAAAATTTTGGCACAACAAGATGAGACGATGCCATGAGACTTTCTGCTTATATAACCAGATATTTTCCCAAACACTACTAATAGTGAAAGATACCAGAAGAGTTGGCAATCAATGTAATTTGATCTGGTGAAGACAAGTTGGGGGCCAAGGTTCTGCAAAGGGCAGCTTGAATCTCCCTTAATTCCTTTGATCGTGTTGAAGGCCAGAACAAGTCTCCGTTAAGAATAACCTCATCCACTTTGGCTCTAGAAGGTAAGCCAATAGCATAAAGTATTATTTGGTTGTAAGCTTGCAGGAGTTGGCCAAAGCGATGCCAATTATCGAACCACAAGAAAATTTGCTGACCATTTCCTACTATATGCTCGAAAAAAGGCCTGGCTAGTCCTCTAAGCTTTAGCAGTTTCCTCAAGGTCCAACTGCAATTCTGGGGGCTAGGGACTTGCCAAATACTCCTCCCTCTCAACAACCTTTGCTTTGATAGCCCAAGCAACATAATTTAACACTAGAATCTGAATATACAGTAACATGATTATTAAAATATACTAAAAAGTGAAATAGAAAAATCTATTATAGTGAAAGGCTATCCAAATCGGAAACAGAACAAAAACTAATGAAATTTGATAATCTCATAAGGTTATGAAACGATCATTTGGATTCTAAAACCCAAATTAATATTCAACGAACAAGACAAGAAATTGTAGCAAGTAAAATACAAACGAAGCAAGATCCCTGGCTATAAAGGAAAAATAAAGATTAAAAACATGTCCTAGATTCGGCTGGTGTCTCGTCCAAATGTGAACCGTCTAAACCAGTCGGATACCACTAGCGTTCTAGTGCGCCAGCTTACAAGCTTGCTGCAAAGAGATCAACAAAGTGTTAAATCATGGATTTAAATAGAGTCCCAATGTGACGCTTTAATTATTTTGGATTTTAATTTTTTCTTGTTATTTATCAAAATTTATTATAATAACATTTATTATTTTTACAACTATAATAAATTATAGGAATTATACCTATCCAAGTTTAGAAAGCCAATTAACCTCAAAGAAGTTTAGAAAGCCAATTAACCTCAAAGTGGGCTGGGTCTGAGTACAATTTTTTTCATTCCAGTTAGTTTGACTCAACACGAATTACTGTCTGATTAATAAAAAATTATATTTAAATTTAATTATAAAAATATATTAATATAAAAATTATTTTAATATTTTTCAACAGTAATATGAGCCAAGAAAACTTTTGTAATTTATTCAAAAAATCTCGAGCTACAATCCGACTTAACTATAAATACATATAATAGGAACCAATACCTCCAATAGGAACCAAAGCTGCCCAGGAGAGGATACTCCGTCATTGCCTCATATTCACAAAGGTCGATTTGCATCAATTAGATTTAAATTTTTTAGATGTTGCAACAGTAGCCAATGTTTATAAAATTGAACGTTCGTTTTTCTATTGTGAACAAACAAAATTCAGCCATCCTTACAGCAACTATGTGATCTATGTAAGTATGTATGCATTTACACTTGGTGGGGGTTACTGAACTCTGATACTATCATGAGCACTGTTTTTTTCGAAATTCTTCGGATAGTAGCGGCTTCAGGAGTCCTTCCAGCCTCTCAGCGCCAGGGCCTGGCCTAAACACGGAATCATTACCGCGTACAGAACACGGGTCAGCTCCACCCTCTGAAGTACCGATACACCATGCTCCAGGTGCAAAACGGCCGGTACGACCCAGGAGCTCTTTGTCAATTTTATCCAAGACTGGATCGTTTCTATGGAACTTCCGAGCAAAGGGTGCGTTGCTTTTCACCATTTTGTCGAAGTCTTTCATCGACAAGGAGATTGGATGTTGCTTTGGAGGAGTGTCCCAAGCAATGTAATGGAGATCATGGCTTATTGCGGTGCTACGAAATTCGTCAGTGTTGCAAATAACGGTATGGAAATAGCCTTCTGGAGAGGAAATGAAGTTCGTATAATACATAAGGATAGTCCGTGGGAGGTTATCCCATCCCCATATACAATACTCGGCAAAGGTTCGACTAAGTCCTACCCATGCGGAACCTGCACGTAAAACAAAGGCAAAAACAACCATTTGTGAAATTTTCATTCATGCACAAAGACATCATGTTCCCCAGTTCGATTTAAATCAATATAAAATGAATAGTTTCTTGTTTATATGCATATCGAAAAACAATGAAAACTCTTACAATAAGGCCAGCAAACATAAACTGATCCAAAGTTCGAATTTAGAATCCCAAGACCAAGCTCATGGAACTGTCTCAGAAGATTTGGTTGTTTAGATCAGCTTTCAACCCCAGAGAAGAATTATGCTACATGGAGCAGGAAATTATGATTCTTAATGCTATGTCACTCGGACATGAGTGTTAGTGTCAAATACCAATATGTGTCCGACACGGGTATACTTAATTTTTTCTAAGTTTTTCCATTTTGGAGGGTTATATCCAAATATCCATGTCAGAATATGTACCGGACACGAGTGCCAAACATGAATACTTCAAAAAAAAAAAAAGTAGAAGAATCAAAGCAGCATAGTCGAAATGATCTAAACAGTTGTAGATGCTTACTGTTGTCCTAGCTTAATCAATATTAATGAATGATTGATTTTTTTACGCAATTTTAAACTTGCTCAAAAGACTGAAAAAACTGTATAAGAAGGAAGCCAATCAAAAAGAGAGATTCTCAAGTTTGTTATTTCCATCAAGAGAAGGAAGTTCTATCAAATTTTTTTACTCGAGATGTAATAGAATAAATTATAGCTACGTAATACCTGTAGCTGAAAATAATTAAATGCCAGTTCAATTAACTGTATAAATAAATGTAGATAAATAATAATGACATCTTGATCTCTAGCCAACAAGAAACTGAATTGACCGCATAGTTCACATAGTTTGTTTGCAATGCGTTAGCTATGACACTAGAAGACAGAGTCAATAAAAAGTGAATATGATGAAAAACTGAATATGAGGAAAAACTGTCCTATATTGCTGGTCTCACCCACCTACGGCAATACTAGACATAACATGATCATAAGACATGAACATGACACAGAAGAATAACTAAAACACAACATGGAAAAATAACATGATCACGGCACGAATACAAGAATGTCTCGAATTCTTAATGTATCACAATGTATATAAATATAAAATATCTTAAATAAGATTATGACACGACCGCACAAACAAGATATTGATAAATGAATTACCAGGTCCACTGGTATCCAAAGTGGAGCATCAAAGATTTAGTTAAATCCTTAGGATTTGAAGTTGCATTCAGTGAGCTAGCTGCTTGTCAACCAAGTAGCTTGTTCCATTTGATGTCAGAGCATCAAGCAATCATTGAATATTAGGAGTTAGGCTAAAGCAAGAAGGTCGGCTCAGCCAAACCTCAAGAAATAGCAAGGTAGGGGTTATCTCCTAACGTTTCCTCTACTCTCTGGTAATAGCAAAGTATGGAGAAATGAGCGAGTGAAATGCAACAAGGAATGATAGAGTACAACCTCAGGTTTGTATCTATAAGCACCTAAAGCTGGATTGTAGGCTTAAACCCCAGGCAAAAACATTGTTTTCACAGTTTTTACTTTCAGAATCAACAGCCGATTGAAGCTCTTCGTTCCTGATAACATATGAAGGAACCCTAAAGACTTGATTATCAAATGCAAAAATAAGTTTCTTACTCCAAGGAATATGACATGGGACGGGCCAATCAACATCGCTCAGTAAGAATGTTCAATTCATGAATTTAATACTGGCGAAGAAAAATGCATCTGAATTCTTAATTTTAAGATCAAGAGAAAAATTAGTATAAGTGATCCTTATGTAGCACATTAACTTCAGCCGATATCTCATCAGTCTTAAAACTAGAAAATACCATGTGGGATTTCAAGATAAAACCGATCAACATAAATGCATTACGAACTTTAAGGAAACAAAAAGAGGTGGAGGGCAAGCAATCCACCTATGATTAGAGAAAGTCTAGGGTATGGTGTGCTCAATAAAGTAGAATAATAACCAACCTGTATACAACTTGAAAGATGTGGGCAGTGATCGATGTTGTGTGGTCCAAGCAATGTCAGACTTTTTGGACAAGTAAAGGCCTGGATCAACAATAATTGGTTTTGCCCTCTGGTTCCTGCCAAAGCACGTAATTACACAAGGAAACTAGGGACAGTAGGGCATAAGAAAAGGAAATTTAAAAGTAGCATGTAGCCGTGTACACTAGGTATTCATCTTACAGCTTCCAACCAGTAATCTGCGTATGTTCGATGAAATTGAGATTTCTTGACAAATTGGAGAAAACATGCAGCAAATCTGCAAAATCAAAACAAGTATCAGATACTCTTAGGCAGAGAAGCAAGAAAGAGCAAAAACCTTTTTAACACATCTAAGTTTCTGAAAACACTCCATGAATCAACAACAAATGCGTGTCATAATATCGAAAAGAAAATACCAATGGAGCTCTTTCAAACAATTTAACCATAAACAACACTAACATGATAGTACACGTGGCATTTATTGAAACACTTAGATGCCTCACAAATTGGCCTATTTGCCTGTGCAAGGGCCAGGTAGCATAGATTCACAGAGGCAACTTAATGTCCGAAGACATAGCCAATGATGCATTTTTTTTTTTTTTTCAATCTCATGCAATTATATTGATTGAGCAGAACTGCAGAAGCCCCATTGTACAATTGAGACATGGTTAGCTCATTCAAGAGGTCCTTGGATCCAATGAACTCTAAAATTTATAGACGGTTGATTGAGCCCCCTCATATAATATTTTTCAGTAAAACATAAGATTAAAATTTCCACACTCTTTAAAAAGCTATTC
>JBBYHM010000002.1:6069215-6094827 GCA_038381775.1 Adansonia rubrostipa | reverse complement strand
CAGATGTTCACTTCCTTTTACATTTATTTTTTGAAAAGAAAGTGTTGCTATTTATTTTTTAAAAAATTAAGCATGCTAAAACTCAACTCCTTTTGTTAGTCTCATCATCAGCTTCTAAATAATTGACAAACATATTTTAAGGAATGCATAAACTTAACTCTGCTTTCCTTTCATCAAAAGAGGAGAACGAAAACGGAATCTATGGGTTTAGTTGGTTCATTGGGTTTATCAAAAGTAAATGAGGCAATTGCAAAGGACTAAGTAGTTGAGAGGTCTTCAGGTTGATCCATATTTTGGATCTAGGTTTTGACATAATCCTGATGAACGTTATGAAAAGTCGTCTATGTTACTTGAATTCGAGTGTGAAAGTCAAACATAAATACATTTTCAACACGAGTATATTCAACTTTTTTTTAAAATTCTCTTTTATTTAAAGATCTTTGAAGAATCATATCCCTATGCCTATATCCAAATATACAATGAAAAATCCAAGCAAGAAAAATGAAGAGTGTAATAGTAGCAATTTAGGTGGATAGCTTAACATGCGTGCTTTCATACATCATTGAATCAATTCTTCTGAAAGGCTCCCCGGAAAGTCTTTCTAAAATGGACTATCCACATGACTGTAAGTTGTACTAGTAATACAACAAGAAACTGACCATTGAAATTAATCAAATTATGGTCGTAAGAAATTTAAATAACGGACACAATGCAAAGTTAAAGTCATTATTTTACATCTTTAGCTCATTTTGTCACCCATATTCACTGCAATGATCACTTTAAACACAACAAGACTAAAAGCACATGCGCTACTCTGATTTAAATCTTTGATGGCCCTACATATATTATGTTATGAAATCAAGAGATTTTCCCCATTTAAAAACTTACAGGACTATTGTGGCGAAATTTCTGCAGGAATGTTGATGATGATCAAAGGTGCATTAAGCAGAACACAAGGTAGTCCTTTGTTTAACTAACAACTCCTTTAGTTTCTTTACAAGCAAGGGGTTATCATGCATGTAGTCCAGGAATGACTTCCTCAAGCTATGCAACAACTCTGCATCATTGTTGCCTGGGCTAACATTTAGCAGCTTTGTGAACAGATCCTTCCATAGGTCAACATTCCAATAACTGAAAGCAAATTGTGCAAAAATGGAAGTTAAGCACTGGCACTTCCAACCAAGACAAGGGATTGAAGGAAATTTGGTTCGACTTAAAGTAGGCTTGCCCTGTGTTACTTGGACTCAGGTCTGAGGGTTGGATACAAATATTTGTCCAACATAGGTATATTCAAATTCTTCTAAGTTTTTCCATGTGTATAGAATGTCTTGAAAGATCATATCCTAGAATCTATGTTAGATATATGTCAAACACGGATACTTTAAAAAAAATAGAGTCCGAGAACATAGGACTTGCAAATGGATCAAAAGAAGTTAATTTGGAAAGTGGCTCCTGAACGGAAGAAATACAGAATTGTGTACGAATATGCATTAGCAAAGGAATAATACCGTTTGAAAGATGATTTTGGCTGATAAATGTAGCCACTGTCTGAGGCTTTTTTTTCAATCTCCATGTATTTATTATGCAGCATCATATGGACAATAACACATAGGCCATAGGTGTCCGCCTACTGATAAATGGCATAGAAGGGTCAAGGAATCATATGGAGAAATTAAAGACACAAATTTGCTATGGTTCATAAAACAGAGACTTGCCTGGAAAGTCCATGGTTTTTGCTCCTGTATTTCAATACAACGAAACCCAGAAGTTCGACAATCACCTGTAAATTCTGTATTGTCTGGAAAAAGATGCAGATCTATTCCCCTCCCCCAGTCAACAAGGCAAAGACCCTGCTAAATAAAACACTTTAAGTACAAAGTCTAATTGTCAAATGTTAACCATAAATTTCGACTCTTCTATTCAAACATTGTCAACCTGATCATGCCAAGGGCCTGTTCGATCTTTAAACCCTTCTTCCGAGAGGTCATCCCTGCTACAAATACGTTAACAATGATTCTCAAGACAAAGCTGGACTTGAGAAAATAACTAAATAAGCATTCAAAATTTTATACTATGCTTTTGAATTCTTTTGAAAGGTGAAAAGCAGGAGTGCAGGAGTATTTCACAAATATCTTCATGACTTGAGAACGGTAACATATGGCTTATACATTGGTGCATTGGTCCACATGCATGTGATGCTACCTATGTTCCTACAACTCTTCATTTTCCTTGGAGGAGACATGTCCGAGACATTTTTGGACATGAGTATGGAGATGGGCATATGACTTCCAAGAACCCTCTAAATACATGAAAAAAACTTAGAAAAATTAAATATACCCATGTCAAACACATACATGTTTCTAACACTCAAACCCAAGTCCGAGTAACATAGGATGCTAATTCTGCTTCATGCTTTGTAAAAAAATAAAGTGAAATGTCGTTCAAATTTAAACATTGAGAGTGTAATGTTTATTGTGGTGGGGTTCATTAGTTCCCTTCTATAAATTTCATTGTTATATTACTTTTTATTTGGTAATCAACTTATCAGTGTCATGCTACGGTTACATGAAAGTCATACAAAGCATACAGTTATGACCTATAGTGGTGTGAAAAAAAGGACACTTACTTAGAATAGCGAATGAGAAGATTATCAGGCTTGAAATCACCATGAATGATGCCAACACTATGCAAAGTTTCCAACATGTAAAGCATCTCTGTAGTGTAATAAATGCACAATACCTCTTCCATGAACTTGCCAGTAACCACATAAGAATTAATGGCATCCTGCACAAACACGTGCAAATATTACAGAAGGCTCCTTTTTTCCTGTCACTTACATTTCGATGGAGCTGTGGAAGGTGAATAAACCTACCTGAAGTGTCCCATGAGACAGATAGTCACATACAAGTATGCTACAGTCAGAATAGACATGAATTTTATGAGCAAAACCAAAGCTTGATCTCTGATACAAAGAAATAAAAGAAATCAGAAAAGCTCATCAAACCAGAATATTGTTAATGATATAAAATCATAAACACCGAGAAATGTTATGCCTGTTTGTCTGAGATGCGTTCATCAAGTTGACGGTACATGTAGAATTCCCAAGGGAAAGCAGGCTTTTGTATCTAAAAAGAGATTTTGTAATGTCACGATAGAGTCCAATAGTCAAACTGTGATCTTTATCAAAGGAAGGTGATGAAGATACAATAACCTTTAATGCAACAACATCATCAGGATTGCTATCAATGTATGCTTTAAATACTTGAGCAAACCCACCCTGCCCAGCACACCCCTTGATTTGATACTTTGTTCCTGCTGAAAATAAAGGCAATAAAGGAAAAACAAATTTAGTTCCCTATAATGAATTTATATTTTTCTAAAAAATTGGAATTTATAAAAAAAGAATGGTAGCTTATCAATACAATTCTTGGCTCTCTAAACTCATGATATTGTAAAAAGATTTGTGATTTGTCAATTAAGACAATCAAGCACCATACAAGTTTTGCATATGGGAGAATCCTTCTCAAAAAGATGTAGATATTTGCATACGACTAGGTTCTTAAAGATTCTTTATGCACCAATGGAGAGAGAAAGATGCTATATTCTTTTACATGATCTCCATTTCTCTTAGTTTAGATCTTTGTTGGTATTTTATTTCAAACACTTATGATTTTTTTTCCACGTAGGATCCAACCTAATAAGCTGTATAACAGTCTGCATGCTTACAAAATAAGGTGTAACCTTTAATGTGCAGAAGAAAGTATGAATAACTGATATAGAGAAAGGCCTTCATTCTTCAATAATTATCATAAATGAGGGGTAGATTAATTTTCTAAAAGAAGCTTGCTTCGTCAATCATCACTCTGAATGCAGATTTTCTTCAATATTTCACAGTTTTCAACCATAAAATGGGTAATGGTGAGAAGCTAAGAGAACCAAAGACAAGGTGAAATAAGTTAGCCGCGAATGCAGTTGCTTCATGAAGGTGTTAAGCAAAGCCATATATTAGTGCTGCAGCAATTTAGATCTCGTAGTTTACTTCAAACCTCATCCTTGCCTTTAAATCTCACGAATTATTAAAGTTGATCCTGTAAAATTCTAAAATTTGGCTAGAGCCATTCACATAAATGACACAATGGTTTCAAAGCATCGAGCTAGGATCATATTGCAGAACCACAAAAATTACCAATCTCAAGACTTTTATTCCTTGAAGATTTCTTCAGAGAAGATAAGGCCACTTTTCCAGAGTAAACTTTCTTACTCAGGTGGTATCCCTGAAATAAATGTCAAAAGAGTAGAATAAGAATAACCAGGCGTAAGACTGAGGAGTAAAGAAACATGCAAAAATATATAAGCAAAATGTCTCACATCATATTTTGTAATTCGAGGTTGTATCTTCTTTGAAAGCTCTTCCATGGTGAGGCTGGACCATGGATTAATACATTGTTTGCTAACAAAGTCAACTTGTTCACTTCTGTCAAACTGCAGCACATGCATGTGAACAAGTTTAAAGAACAACAAATAAAAGGAAAACAAGGGTCTAACCAGTCAGGCTATACGGGTGAAATTTTATCAGTTATACCCATTTAGGCATTTGCAAAAATGGCAAAAAAAAAAATAACATAGCTGAAGCTATAGTAATTCATTTAGAAAAATGCCAAAAGACTGGACCAAATTTGAATATCTGAAACCTCAAATTCTCATACATAAGAGGAAAATTCTTTTACATTAGCTTGGTATTTACACAAAAATTCACAAGGCATACTAAACTCTCATCCCTAATATATCGAATGTGTAGAAATTAAAAAAAGAGATTTCACCTTGTGCACCCTACTGTATATGTAGACTTAGCAATCACGTGTGTTTGTTGTGTTTCATGTTTCTTCCCATGTCAGATGTGTAAACATAAATATAACAAAAAACTATTAAATGCATCAGAATCCTAAACACAATACGATAACGTGCATTAAACCAAATCATGTTAATTGAGATTAAACGTATCATATTTTCATATCATATCCAAAATACAGGGATAATGTTTAAAAACCGCATACTTTCTTTTTCCTGGTTAAAGCTTCAATTACCTTTCCAAATGAGGAAGTATTAAGCCTTTCAGACATTCTTTTAACAAATAAGGATTGTGCCCCCTTCAGCTTCTCAAGCGGCTCAGCTTTCCTATACTCCAAACATAATAAAAGTATCAAAACATTCAAAAAAAATGAACTCCAACAATCATAAGCTTCAAATTTCGAATGTCAAAAAAAAAAAAACCTTGAAATGCCGATTTGATAAATCGTGTATGCTTCCTTCCACTTCCCTTTGGCTTCAAGGAAATATGCATACCATTCATAAAGTAAAGAATGTCCAATACATATTTTGTTCTCCTCCATTTCTCTAAAAATACTTTCGAAATCTTTATTGCCTTCCAACTAGGAAAAAAAAACCCACAAAAATGGAGTTATTGCAAGTAAAAAAAATCTTATATTTACGGGCAAAAATTCAAAAAATGCTAAAATTACACAAAACGCGAAAAAACAAATCAAACCCATCAGAGAATTGACCATCTATATCAATCAATTATAGCCACATCCCGCAAAAAACCCCAATCCAAGCTACTTTTTAAAATTTTTGAAAAGCAAAAGTAAATGACAAAGGGCAAGAGTGAGTAGATATATAATTTACATAAATGAACCAAATCTTGAGAAATCTGAGGTCGTTCTTGTACTGGGCAACATGCTTGAAAGTAGAGATACAATCTGATAAAAGCTTATCGAGATCTCCACCAGATCGGTTCCCTGAGTACCACTTGTCTAATGCCTTCTTTATCGACCTGGATTTGCAATAGGATAAGGGGAAAAAAGAATTCGTAGCAAAAACAGTTTATAGAACTTGTTGAAGTTTAAGAAAACAAAAAAGAGAGAAAGAAGAATACATACAGAAGCCATGGGAACAGAGGGTCGTGAGCAAAGGAGTAGTCATTCGACTCTGTCAGAAAAACAACCATTATTTTTTCCTGCACTTCTTGTTCGTCAGTGTGGAAGCGAATCGAGACGGAGGATTAAAATGAGAGGGAAATATTTGGTTTTCAAATTCATTGGGTCATGGTCGGGCACCGGCGCGTCCATTTTTGGAAGATTTATTTCATATTTAACTCAATAACCCCAAATTCTAAATTTTTTTATTTAAGCTTAAATTGAATAGAGTTTAAATTAATTCAATGTTTTATTTTGTTATTTAAATAATATTAAAAATTTATTTTTTATATTAATATTTATATATTTTTATAATTAAATTAAATAAAAAATTATTATTAAATTATAATTCAAGACGAACCAATTTAAATTACTGAAATTTTATTAAAAACTTAATTCGTACAAGTCAAACTAATCGAACAAAGTATGTACAATTGAATAACATTTTTTATTAGAAAAATTCTATTGTCAATTCGTATACTATTTTCAAATTTGATTTTTAGTCCTTTTATTATAATTTTTATAGATTTAATTCTTTTGCTATATAATTTTGAAGATTTGGATCTAGTTGGTAACTATTACTGTTCATCCGTTAATGTGGACGTTGACTTGCTGATGTAGCAATTGACTTTGCCGATATAACGAGCTTAATTAATAAATGTTTCAAGCAAAATGTGCTATTAGTCTCTATACTTATAAAGTATACGAATTTGATCTCAGTACAATTATTTTAAAATTTTCTTATTTTTGTACGTTTTCAAAATTTTAATTTTGATCTAATCTTTAAAATGTTAAGAAATGATTAAAAATATTCACATTATTAAAAAAAATTTAAGTAAAAATATTTTATAAATTCTTATTATTTAAATAATAAATATATTATTTTTTGCTAATATTAATAATTTATTATTAAAATATAAAAATATTATGTTTAATAATATTCAAGAAATATTTAAAATTAAAATATTAAATAATTTTTATTTTAAATACTTTTTATTTCAAAATTTTAAAATATTTTTAATTAAAGCTAAATAAAGTAATTTTTATCAACATAGTAATATATCGTTTCGAAAAGTTTGAATGTAAAAAATAAACATGATTCAAGAAAAATTAACTTCAAGTTTGACGAGTGCTTTTCCTGACAGATAGCTTTTTTTTCTTAAAATTCTAAAAAATAATCTTCAAAAAATATATTTCATTTTCAATTGATCAACAACATTTATGCTGCTATAACGTGAAATTTATTTTCACGTAACTTTCTAGCTTATTTTTAAAATTTTATCATTTAATCAAATCTCCTTATAGTTTTTATACTAATTTTAACTTTGAAGTTATTATTTTTTTCAGTTTTTGGGGTTTAGTTTATTGTTTTTATTTTTCTCAACTAAAATATCAATGATTTAATAGTATAAATATCTTTAATATTTTTCTAATAAATATTACCCTTTTTAATATTTATATTGATAAAATTTGTACTAATTCTTTTATTTTAAATATTAATAAACGTACAATGAAATCTTTGTATAAGGTAAATATTTTTAATATTTTAAAGATTTGATCAAATTAAAAATCTTAAAAAGTACAAAAATAAAAAAATTTTAAAATCGTTATAAAGAGACTAAATCCTCATTTTCTTATAAGTACAAAGACTAATAGCATAATTCGCCTGAAAAGTTTTGCTGACTCAGCCCACCATATCAGCAAAGTCAATCGTATGCCAGCAAGTCAATATTTACGTCAGCATTTTTAATTGATGAACAGTAATACTATTATCAATTAGACTAAAATCTTTAAAATTATATAATACGAAGATTAAATCGATAAGAATTACCATAGAGATACTAGAACCCAAATTTAAAGATAGTACAAGGACTAATACCATAATTTTTCCTTTTTTTTTTATTTGATTAAATATACGAAGAATCAGTACAAAAGCATTTATTAATATAGTTGAAAAGTTTACCTTAATTAAAAAAAAAGTCTAATTAAAAATTCAAATGGTTTTAATTAAAATAAAAAAGCCTAACTTAAAACCCTAAAAAAAGTCTAATTTTTTTAATTACAAAAAGTCTAATTATGTGCAAAATGAAGTCTAATTAAATTCTAATAGACCTAATTAGAAAAGAAAAAACCTAATTAAAAATCATATTAGTTTTTTTAAGTAAAAGTTTGATTAAAAGTCCTTTGGCTTTAATTAAAATAAGAACGTTTAATTAAAAATCATATTAGCTTTAATAAAAAAAATCTATTGGCTCTAATTAAAATTAAAAGCTCAATTAAAAATCTAAGAACTTATCTTATTAGTCAACTTCTTATAAAATATATCAAGTGGACATTATTCAGCATTTAATGCATGTTTGACTTGATTTTTTTGTTTAAAATTTTTTTAAAAGTATAAGTTACGTCAAATAAATATTTTAAAAAAGCTCTTAAAAAATTTAACTTATTTTTAATAAATAAAAAAAAGCTTTAAAAAAAGTTAAAATATGAGTTTTTAAAAATAAGTTAACTTTTTACATAATTTTTTTATTTTTATTCAAAAAAATATCTTCATATGGTAAAATATGACCCAATATTTATAAAAAATGCTTATAAAAATTATCAAATAGTTTTAACTTAATTTTTAAATATTTTATTTTTCTTAAGAACTTCATAATAACTTTAAGTGAAAAAAAAAAAAAAAGTCAGGGTAAACTAACACTTAATCTTAAAGATTTTATCTTATAATAATTGATTTTGAGTACTAATACATACCTCGAAAACTAACACTTAATCTTGAAAATTTAAGATCTATAAGTACTAATATATACCTCAAAAATTTAAGATCTATGCGATGAGATAAAACTTTCAATTATTAAGCTTAAAACTCAGTTGATCTTCATTTAAAAAAAAATCAATTACGATCAAATATTAATTAAAACATGTCTTAATACAAAAATATTAAAAAATCGGCCTCTGATAATCTTATACGAAATTTCAACAATTAAATTATTGGAGTCACAGCACAGACAGAGCAATGTGGATGAGAAAGAAGAAGGGAAGTAGTCGAATCAAAGCGATAGATAATTAACGGAAAACATATAAGACTTGTGATATAACACTTAATTAGATCTAATAAAATTATTAAAAAAAAGAGAGTTGTTAGATATCCTAAAGAAATATAATTCTTCTATTCAACCCATCTAGGAATGTCAGAATTAGAACTAGCTTAACTAATTTGATCATTAACCTTAGAGGCAAGTTGTAATAGCTGAAACAAATCTGCTTAAATGGGAGGATCAATAGACTCTTGAAAAACTTTAATTACATCACTGACATGGTAGGTGTAGGAGGAGTAATTTGTTTTTGAAAACTTTTACATGTTTGAATTCAAATCAATCCTTATCTCCCAATTTTGGTAACAACATTCAGTTTCTCAACAATACCCATCAAATTCAAAAGCAATAAATTAAACACGGCCACCACCAATTAAGTTTCTTCCAGATTCTATGTACTATATATTTTTATACTACTAAGTATATTGATTCTCAAACTATATTATCCATATCCATCCTTTATTTCCCTCTCCCACTTTACCCGAAGCTCCTTTCTTCCACTTTTTTCCCTCACTTCAATTCACTTCTTTTTCGTCTATTTTTTAGCCTTTTTCTTCTATGATTTGTTTTTTTTTTTTTTTTTTAAGCTCCAAAGGTTCAATTTAATTCATACTATTTTTTTTCAAGAATTTCATATAAAGTTTCAGGGACTATTTCAGACTTTGGGACTTGATATTTTTCAGTTGAGAATAGACTGAGATAGTAAAAATGTTTCTAATCAAATCTTAATCGAAGGAATCCATTCAAAGAGCTTGTTGCATGAATACACTCAAAAACAAGAGTTTTCTTATACATATGAGACTACCGATTTTCAGATCAGGATGACAGTAAATGACATTGTTTGTTGTGTGAATTTCTTAATCGCAAGGCAGTAGAACGATCTGCCGCCAAAGTACCTCTTGAGAAGTTGCGCAAGCAGCTACTGAAGTATATATAACGTCATTTACTGTCACTATTGCTCTGAAAATGAGCATTCTTAATTTTCGTTGGGTGGATCTCTAGGAGTTGCTTTCCGTTGTAGCTAAATCTATTTCAGAATCTTGGACAGGTAAAACTTGGAGGCACATCAATTATGTTAATGTATTATCAGTGTTTCAACTGAGCAGCTTGTAATAAATAGCTTTATAGTAAATATCTATAACTATAAAAAATAGTATGAACATATTGCCTGGTTGGCACATCAACACCGAAGCTTACATGTTTGGAACTTTGGGTACAATTTGCTTGGTTTGATTATGAGAAATGCTTTTCAACACAGTAGGAAGAAAAAGATGTGTTTTCAATTTATAACTTGATTGATGCAAATCTGGAAAAAAAATAAAAGAATAGCCCAATGCACATATTTTTCATTCCAGATAGAACTTCACATTCGTGGACTCTAGTGTAACAAAAGAATGTCTTCTAGTTGATGGTCTTGAGTTTGTTCACAGGGGTTCACAAAAAGTGATTCACATATTTTTCTTTCCTTGCTGAAATTTTAAACAGTACAACCGATACACAAACGCCCCCCCTCTCACAGGGGTTCACAAGAAGCGTATATACACGAATGAGTTTGTTCACAAGGGGCTTCAAAAGTTCTTGAACAAACCCCCCGGCACCCGTGCCTGCCTGCCTTCGTTTTCTTGAGCAACCCATAAATCACCTCATAAGAGTGGCGGGACTGGAAGTTGGAGTGGTGAGCGAAATCATTTTCTTCCTTTCTATTCTTTGAACAATACGTAGATGTGGTGATTTGGGTTTTGTTGTTTCCTTGGAAGACCTGGCCGGTCAATCAAGTTAATATATGGCCAAAAAGAGAATACACCGTCAAGCATATTACTATTTTTTCTTACTTTTGTGGGAAGAATGGATGGTCAAACTTGGGAAGAGGCCTAGCATGGGGAACCATTGTCCTCCTCAATTGCTTCAATGCCTTCTCTTCCTCTATCTGCCAATAGATGATCATGGTTTAATTGGTTTTAATTAATTCTCACGGCATGCTAGCCATCGGCCAAGAACAAAAATTGACAACACAAGTGTTAGGATAGAGAGTAATGTGCATATACCATTCTTGCAGCCTCACTCTCCTCTCTGTATCTCTTGTACACCACTTCTTTCTCTTTAATCTGGAAAAAAAAGATTCATTAATAGGAGTGGAAATGTAAACTTACACAAGAGAGAGGAACAAGGATTTACTTTTTGATCGAATTCTGCTCTCTCCACTGCTCTATGATTGACATGGATTTTGAATTCTTGCACTTGTGTTAGAGGCTTGCGGACTTTCTCCGGAACAGGAATTGGATCCCTTCATTATTGCATTAAGAGGAGAAGGGATTTAGTTACATCTTTTTCTTTAACTTTTTGTAAATGCAAATCATGAAATGTGGATGAATCTTACTCTTTTAGAATCGGTTGGGCCCTGAAGACCCTCATCTGAGCCTCTTCTTTCTCTTTTCTTTGTCTTTCTTCCATCTCTCTTTGCATCTCCTCCTCGTGCCTCACCAGACTCTCCAATTGGAAGGGTTCTGGTTTTGTACTTTGCTTGGGTTCTGGTTTTGGAGGAATCTGCATAACAAACACTCATTAATAAATTCATGCCACAGATTAACATTAAATGAAAGCACACAAGATTAACATACCACAGGGTAGTCAGTGGTGTATGGATATGGGTTAGCCTTGGGAATTCTTGCTCTTCCCTCTTCAAACTGCTTCTCTATAATTTCCATCACGAACTTCCTTTCTTTCTCAGCTCCTCTTTCCTGAAGTCATAACATTTGGGACCTACTTAAAATACTGAACTCTATATCTTTTCTGGTCTTATACCATATATGAACAACTTGAGAAAATAAATATACCTCAGTTTGAAGATGGAATGGATTGGGAATGGTATTTCTTGGAATTCGATCATGGCTAGGTTCTGACTTCAGAGAAAGCTGTACAACGAATAAGCATGCAACGAGTAGTAATTATACGAATGTTTTTGTCATTATTCGTATGCTATTTTGCTCTTTATAATCAGACCAATAGTCTAATTATTATTTGGTGCATTTTTATGATTACCTTATCAAATAAATCAAAAACTGCTGCTGCTGGTGGGATCCTCTCGTGTGTAGCAAAATGGAATTCTTGAGGTATAGTCACCTGTTTCTTTGTGTTACAGAAGATTCCCAACTCTCCTTTGCTCTCAAATATCTACACAAGGAAAAAACTAGAGTTACTTTCTCAAGTAAACACGGTTACTTTTTATGCCAAGCAAAATTGAAATGTTGTAGCAAGTACCTTTTTGTTCAATGGCTTTGCCTTAAATTTAGGTGCCTTTTCAAGTTCCTCCTGCTCAAGTTCAATAGAACTTTTGACCTTTGGAGGCCGTGCCCTCAGAGATGTTTGAAGCACAGGGGTTTTAGGTTCTGTGAGATGGGGTTTCCACTGATTATTCTGTTACAGAAAAAAGACAGAAGGTAAGAGAGCTGTCCAATGTTTCAAATGAAAAAATCAAATGTATGGGATATAGTTCTCCAAACCTGACAAGACACTTTAGTTGAAGCTACTGAAGATGTCTCCGCATTCTTATTGGCCCTAGCCATTGTCTCAAAACGAAATTCCTGAAACAGAATAAATGTTTTAGTCTGATAGCAAGTATTGTCTTCGTTTTCATCTCATACCACCACCTATATCCTTACATAATTTACCTGAAATGTTGGAGGCTTTGGAGTACTTCTTGGTAATGCAGGTAGTGTTGAAGCTTCAAAAATCTGCACCATAGAAGAAAATGGAAAACAAATTAAATAGAAACCTTAGTGGAAAAAAAATCCTAAAACAGTAAAGAACTAAGAAAGATCATTTTGATACACAAAACCAGATGGTATAAGCAATAGACACCTTCTTGTTCAATCGTCTTGCTTTGAACTTTGGAACTTTAGCCATCATTTCTTCCTCAAGCTCGGCAGTGCTCTTCACTCTAAATGGGCGCATTCTCTGCGCTGTTTCAAATTCAGTTTCTTTAGGCCTTGTCAATTTGAGCGTAGGCTTCTGTACAGATGGAGCATCATCCAGATTAGTTGGAAGGAATTTAGTGAAAGAAGAAAGAAAACAAGGAAGTGTAAAGAATCAAGAAACCAAATCCATGTTGGAGCCAAAATGATGCGATTCTGTTTATTTACATTTGACAGAAAACTGTGAGGAAGTGACAAATCTCTGGTACTTGATTGGAATTTTTTCATCATTTCTGCCATTGAAACAAATGGTACTGCTTGTTCTCGAACATAAACCTTCAAGGGAAACACAAGCCAAATTTTAAGACTAATTCACAATCGTTAGTGAAATATGCTGTGGAGGAACTTATCACAAAGAAACAAACCTTCCTTTCCAATTCGTTAGAAGTTTTAGCAGTAGAAGAGCACAAATTGGAACTACCACTGGTAAGACCAAGTTTTGACTTGTGGAGCAAGTTATGGGGTTTTACATTTAGGATCTGAGGACAGAGGAAGCAACAAAAAAACAACTTCAAATAGAAGTTACAAAATAACAGCAGTTAAAACATGCAAAGGCAAGAGCATATATGCACCTGTCTAGATCTCCCTCCATCTAGTTTCTGACGTTTAATGGCTTGGTTTTCTAGAGCCAAATTAGGAGTTCCAGCATTGCTGTTTTTTGGCTTCAACGCTGATGGATTGCGTACCATAATATCTATCTTTTTAGCTGTTTGATGCTTCTTGTCACTCACCATATTTTTCCGAGAATTCATCAATGGTTTAGGGGTGCAAGCTTCAGTCTCTATTTGCACATTGCTTTTCTCTTTATCAGAGGGAACATTTGAACACGCTTTTTCAGTTAAGGCACTGAAAATTCAACAGAAAGGATCCAAAGACACGATAATAAGAACCAAAGTATTCATATAGAAAATTTGTGTTGACAATTTTCACAACCTAAAGAACAAACCTTCCATTTTCTTCAGCACATACAGTCCCTATTTTTTCCTTATCTTTATTATCATTTGCTATCTGCAAATCAGTTAAAATCATGAAAATACCAAGGAATTAATAAGCAACAAGAATGGATAAAAGAAGTCCACTAATTACCTCAGTGACAATTTGATTGATTTCAACCTTTGCCTCATAGGGTTTAACTTCTTCCTTTTGATTGAGTTCAACCTTTCCCTCATAAGGTTTAACTTCTTCTTCCTTTACTTTATCAGGCATGACCTCGGCTTGAGGCTTATCTTCTGAGTTACTGTTAAGTGCTGTTGCATCCGAGGATTCCGACGCCTGCGGCAATAAATATTCAGCATGACCAAACTGAAACGAGAGAAGCTTAAGATATAAAATTTAGTAAGGGTATAAAAAGTAATTCGGACCTTCTGCATTTGATCTTCTTCACTAAAATTGCAGAGACTCTCCACATGAAAGGATCTATTACCAGCCTTGATTCTAGTCATAAAAGCTGCATTATGGAAAAGACAGAAGGAAATGAAAATCTCCAGTTTTATCTTTGATAAAAATGTAACAATTTTACTTGGTTGCAGATATTTTTGGGGAATAAAATGTAACTTGATGATTAAATTTACACTTGAAATATTTGAAAAGTTATGCTTAATTTATTTAAGTAAATATTCAGTGAAGACCAAAAATAATTAGAGATTCATTTATGCTGAATTTATTAAGTAATTAACTTGATGCTTAATTCATTTATGCTGAATTTATATTATATTTCTTTTCTTTTCCTGTCATATCTAATCAACCAGACACAAAGCATTCCTGGATCAAACCATAGATCAATTGTGACCTATCGATTGGATGCAGAGAGAAAATAGGGAAAAGTTGGGAAGAAAAGACTTAGGGTAGTTCGCAATCAACAAAGAGAACAGGTGGAGACAACCATACTCTAATTGTAAAATAAAAATTTTTCCCTTCTCCCCTAATTCTACCGCAGCTAAGAGGACCTGGAACCCTAGAATTTGGAATACGATTCAATAATAAACAATTAAAATCAATCAAGTTAAAATCGGAATATATCAAATTAGTAATCAATAAATAATAAGTAAATAAAAACTATAAAATTCGAAGAAAATCAAGAACCACCGACCAAAACGATTGAGTTACAGAGAAAAAGAATGATGCAAAAGAATATAACCTTTAAAGAGTGAGGAAAGGATTAGTTAATTCTGTTACTTTTACAGTTAAAAAAGTACAAAAAAACGGAAGGAAAAACACAGAGAGAGAGAGAGAGAACATACGAGAAGGGCCGTAGCTTAAGGCAGTTTCAAACCAGAGCTCGGCTTTGCGCGTTTCTTCTTCCGACTCTCCTTTCATGAAATCAAAGAAACGCGGCGCCGAGAACTCGTACAACTCGTCGATCATCATCGTTGCCGCCATTGTTGTCCCACTTGATTCATCCATCAGATGCCAAACAGAGAGAGATTTCACTGTTGACGAGGGAGAAAAAGCGATTACGGGGAGGTCTCGGGAATTTCAGTTTCCGGTTTTAGAATTTTTGGAGATCTGTTCTAGTGGTAAATGAAAGAAATGAGGGGGAAGTTGGAGTTAAACGTTGAAGGAACCGGGGAAGTGCAACGGTCAAATTTCTCTTTTTCTTTCTCTCTCTCTCTCTCTCTCTTTTTTTTTTTTTTTGAATTTTGGGGAAGGTATTCTAACGGTCAGGTTCTGACGACGATTTGGTTCCTGAAATGAGGTGTCTTTCTAACGGCTATTTCCTCACGCTCTCTAGACCTCCAAAACGTGCCGTTTCAAGATTTATTAATTTATTTATTTATGTATTGGCAGAGAATTTTTATTTTATATATATATATATATATATATATATATATATCTACCCATATTATGTGTTCGGATACATACTTCTTGTGCACAAAAAGTAAAATAATGCTTTAAAAAATGGTCAAATTCAAGTCTATTAATTTTTTAATCAAAACTAAAAGGAAAATATTACTCACAAAGGTTAATCTAAACTAAACTCGTTCATGGTCATGTTTGGATTTGCATTTTAGTGATTCGAATTGATTAGGCTAAATCATTATTAAGGTAATAAAAATTTTTTATTTAAATTTAATAATAAAAATATAAAAATATTAATATAAAAATAATATTTTAATATTTTTAAATAATAATTCATATTATTAAATCAAAGTAAAAATAAAAATAAAAAAATTTTGAATCACAACTCGATTATACTTATGATCAAATCGGTAAGGGAGGAGCTCTTTCTTCTTGTCAATGATTCAATCCTTGTAAGAAAGCATTTTGAGAATAAAATATCAATTTCATGTTGGTGAGTGCGTGCCTCAGATCGTCCGAAGAAAGGAATAGGTCAATATAATAACCAAGATCTCTATTGTTTGGTTTGATACAGGCACTTGAGATCCATATAAAGGTAAAAGGTGTATTGGGCACCTGCTACTCTATGCAATTGCCTCGGCCAAATGAAATATTTTCTTACATTTTCAAGTCTAGAAGCCATCTTTATAGGATCATAAATAGCACGCCTACATCTCGTTGAATTAGATGAACTCTATAAAATTTTTAAATTCCCGCATAAAATGACATATTCTCAGGGAAAGTCTCAACAACTATCAGTAATTCATGGAGCATGCGATTTACCTGTTGCAAACTTTTAGCCAATCAATAAATTAACCATTATGTTATTTGGATTCGAAAGTAAATATGGTATAAATATATTTAATTTTTTCTAAAATTTTTGTACATAAAAAATATTTTTGAAGAGTTATACTTTCGTGTCTATATTTAAATACATGTTAAACATAAATACTTAAAAAAAAGAGAGAGAGGGAGTTGAAAACGTAGAACCAGCTAATCCATAATCTGCTGCAAAGTAAGGTTCCACTAGGCATCTGACATGAAATAAACAGAGCGTAAGTTTCGTAACCCTAATTATATAATCTGATCCATGCAATAGAGATTTCACCATCTGTTCTTTTAACGTTTTGACTTAGCAATGTCTCGTCTTATCGTGTGTATAACAGTTTGGCTCATGATTCTCAGATCGGCAGCTGGTACCGGCGGAAAGTCTAGCAGCTACTGCACGAAAGTGGCAAATTACTTCTTCCCATGCATTACTTATTTAGTCAAATTTGAACCAAAACCAGCCGAAGGTTGTTGCGGTGGCCTTGAAGAACTCAACAAAATGGTGAAGATCGACAACGGTCCTGAAAACATTTGTCGGTGCATTGAAGACATGGCCTATATAATGAACGTTCGATATGTTGCTTGACGCATCCAGTCTCTTTCTGAAGAATGTCGTATTCACTTCAGTTTCCCAATTTCTATTAGCATGAATTGTTCCAGGTAATAGCTAGCGGGCTACTACCCACACTATGCTTTTCTACATTGACTATCGTGTTTTTAAATTAAGATTTCGTATATATTTTTAATCATATCATATTTGTTATAGACGTAATAAATATTACAATTATTAATTACAATAAATATCAATTATAAATAAACTTTAAAAAAAAAATTGCCTAGACTTATGTCACGCCAACCTTAACCTCGGTTTTATAGTTCAATATACTAGTAAAACATTATTTTTATATTAATATTTATATTTATATTTTTATAATTAAATTTAAATAAAAATATTACTTTATAATTAAAAAGTAATTTGAGTAGGGTCGGTCTGACCCAAATTTATAAAAATCTTATATAAGGCTGGACTCGTACATATTATATAGATAGCTCCGCTCATAGATCGGTCTATTTATAAACATCAATGAAAAAAATTGAAATCACAAAATGATAACCGTAACACTAAATTACAATTGCTATTTAAATCATCGCTTATTAAACTTATTTATCTTTGAGTAATCAAAATTTTGAAAAAAATTCTTTTGTCATTCCGCAGGCTTTAAACGTTGAGAAGATTTATATGAAGACGACGACACTTTACTGTTCACTAATTGGTAACAAGTTGGTGCTTATGATAATAATGAATTTACTCTATACAAAAACAAAAATGCATTTACTAAGTTACCTTACGTTAAATGCGGATTTAACATTTATATTTTACAATGTAATTCATATTATTTAAGTAGTTTTACTTGAAAATTTTGTATCGCTACAGTATAATATAAACTTATTATTAAAATTTTGAAGAGTTAAGTAATATCGTTTCAATTGAAAAATTAACAAATAAATAATTACAAAAATAAAAAATAAATATATTTATACGATTATATTAGTTTTTTTTAATTACCAGATTAGATTTTAGGCAATTGTCAGCGGTAAAAGTTGTCTTTGAAGCTTGATTTCGGATTAGACTTGAAACTCGTTATTTTCATTTGAATTATTTTATTTATAAAATTTGAGTTTGATTTAAAATAAAAAAATAAATTTTATTTTAATTATCAATTTTAAACTTGATTATTTATATTTAAATTTGAACTCGAGTTTGAATTAAAATTCTTTTCTATACTAATTAATAATAATAGTAAATATATATTAAGAATAAAAGATTTAATTAGGCTCTGGAGCAACTCAAACTAAGTATTAAATATTCAAATCTAACTAATTTAAATAATTCGAGTTTAACTTTAGCTCAACAATGACTAAACTAAAACTTAAATATTTTTAATCAAATTTAAGTACTCCGTAAGCACACATATCTCATTTAAATTAAAAAAATTAATGAAGTAACGTACAGAAAATTTGAGGGCTCCAATGTGTAGATTCATTGTACCGATTGTCCAATTGCCCGCTTGGGTCTGGACGCTGGACCCTGGCTTAATTAGCTTCGAAATTACCAACCAAATTTCTGTCCTCAACAACCCATACTTGTGCGAGGAAAAGCCCGTGGAGTATCTGAGTACGAAAGCAAGATGCCCGCGTGGTCCAAAATTAACAAGAGCATAGACAAAAGATTAATTTACAAACCAAAATAGCAAAAGGGTTACTTTTGTTTATACCTTAAATTGTTCTAAAATAATATGTCTTTTGAAAATTAAAGAAATTTTTTTTATTTTTTATTATGTTTAATTATTATAATTTTAATATTTAATTCATATAAAAATGTTTTATAATTAACGAAAGTTAAAAATTTTAAATTTTATAAAAAATCAAAAGAAAACTTTATACAAAATTAAAAAGCAAACTGAATCAATGCTCAATTGGTAACAAATGCACTTAAGGTGTGTTTGAATAATACTGCAAAATTTTATTATTTATGGTATTTTATCTTATTATTATTTGTTTATAATCTTACTAACAAAAATTGCATTATATATCCAAAGGAATCTTCTAAATGAGATAATAAATAGAAAACAATACGGTTAATTAATTAAAAAATTATTTTATTTACTGTCAATTCTGTTAATTAAATTTTTAAATTTCATAACAATATTAATAAAATAACATATATTTTTAAATATAAAATAATTAAAAATAAAAATAAAACATATAATAAACTCTTGAAATGTTTTATTTTTTCGATTAGTGTATTAAATATTAATCATTTAATTAATTTGACATCTGACGAAGTGCGGCATTGCCACTTGTTGGAGTCTTTTGATCCCAAAATATTCCAGGAGCATGAGATCCAAAGGCCCCCACTCCCATTTCTCAGTAATTAGCAAACACATATGCAAGTGCTTGATTGTTGTGCGTATTGTGAAGCTGCCACGAAAACCTTTTTTGCATGCTCGTCTCTAATGCTATGCAGCCACGCATCTTCTTCAACCCCCAATCCTTTAAAACGCTCGTTTTCCCATTACGCTATTATTCCTATTCCTATTCCTATTCCTATATATAAGCCCCCACTCTGAAACCCTTTGACTCCTTATCACTTTAACACTCTCTCAATCTTGATCCATTAGCAGCTAAAACATCTCTTTCTTTTACTGTTAGTTCTTAATCTCTCTCGATCTTGATTTTGATTTATCAACAGTTAAAACATCCCTTTCTTTACGGTTAGTTCAAGCCAGCTGTTAGGGTGCCATTAGCCATCGAAAGAAATGATGAGAACCGCTTGCGCTGAGCAACACAGCTTCTCCAGGTTCAAGGACATTGAAATTCCTCCAAGGAAGCTCCTGGTTTCTCACAATCATATTATCCAAAAGAACTCCGCCATGCCACTGCAACTTTTAAACGAAAGTAGCTTTTGTAAATATCTTCCTTCCAACAGGAATAACCATGGGGACGAAGACAATGACGCTGATCCCTATGGTACTGATCATTTCCGCATGTATGAATTCAAGGTGAGGACGTGTACCAGGAGCAGGAGCCACGATTGGACCGATTGTCCTTTTGCTCATCCCGGTGAGAAGGCCCGCCGCCGTGACCCTAGCCACTACCGCTACTCCTCCACCATCTGCTCTGACTTCCGCCGTGGTGGTCGTGGCTGCCCTCGTGGGGATGACTGTGACTTCGCTCATGGGGTGTTCGAGTGCTGGCTGCATCCTACCCGTTACAGAACTGAAGCCTGCAAAGATGGCAAAAACTGCGAGCGGAAGGTTTGTTTTTTTGCTCACTCTTCTCACGAGCTTCGTCTCTTGTCTGAGGCATCTCCGAAGTACAAGAATTCAGGTTCTTGCAGCTCTTCCCCAACGAACAGGAGTAACCATTGCTGCATGTTTTGTCACTCTGTTACCTCGTCCCCTACGAGTACTTTGTTGGGTTTGTCTCATTTATCAAGATCTCCATCTTTGTCACCGCCTTTGTCTCCTATGAAGCAGCGGACATCTTTGAGTGGGTTTTCATCAATTTCCAGGTACAATGATCGTCTCAGTAAGTTTGGAACCAAAATGACAAGTTACAATGATGTTCTTAACGAGCTGAATCTGAGGAATTCTTTGGAAAACATGAATTTCTGCGAAGACTCTTCACCCACGGCTGGTGGGAACAACCCGAGTAGTATTGCAAACGTTCCCTGGCTTGATATTTCCTTCAAAGGAGAAGATCAGCAGCAGTTTGTTCTATCTCCTTCCAGGCCAAGCCCTTCTGAGTCTGGGGAATATTTTGTTGCAACGCCCAAAGGATTAGGAGTTGATGAAAAGCTCATTGAAGATGGCGTAGGTAGTGATCCTGACCCTGATCTTGGGTGGGTCAATGATCTCCTAATGTAGAGAGGGGGATGATGATGACGATGACAACGAAAGCAGAAATATATATATATATATATATATCAGATCTCCAAATTGTATATATATGTATGTGTGTGATTCGGTTAAAATATTGCTGATCTGATTATTGTTTCAAGCTCTTGATCGTCTTTTAATTTCAGATTGCAAAGTTGATTTGAGTTCCCTTTTTTTGAACTTTTCTTGTAAGGTTTTTTCTGAAGAGATCTGATATGGTCTTCTTTTACGTACCCAAACTTTTGAATTATTGATGAAGTCAAGACTTTATTTCTCCTGGATTATAGAATAATATTAGTAGAAGTCTGTATGTATCATTGTATTGCATGTGACCTACGTGGTTAACCTAATATAATAGTAATAGAAAGAGATTTTCGGTCCACAAATCATTGGTTAAAGAGTTAAAAAGAAGATATTTGGGATGATCACAGCTTACATGGCAAACATGCAAGAGATGAGGTGACTATATCATTCGGATAGCTGCGGCATTCTAGGGGTTCGGGGATTCTTTTTATTTGGCTGCCGGCTATTCAACCAGAGTCTTCTAACTCAAAAAGGGCGCATTTTGTTTTGTATAAAATACAAATACATACATGATTTCTTCGTTACTCCGATTCCTCACTACCTATGATCGGACTGTGTTCGATCTATATACCTCTGTTACTATGATTGAGTCGTGTTCGATCTTTATTCATATAAGTGTGGTCAAAATTTTTTTATTTATATTTGGATATAAACGTTTGATGCATATTTTGATATAGATATGAATATAATTAAATTATGTTTGATTTATGTTTAGATATATTTGATAGATATTTGGATATCGATCTCAATGTAATCAAAGGAGTTCGATCCCCATCAAACTATTCGAATGTAGATGTGAATATGATCGAATAGTATTCAATCCATATCAGATATAAACGTTTGATCCATATTTATAGATATGAGTATGATCAAATCATGTTCGATCAATATTTAAATATTAGTATGAGAAAATAATATTTCAAAGATCGGATATATGTATGAGTGTGCTGAAATCATGCTAGATCTACACTCAAATATGAGTATGAGGATATAATTTTTTAAAAATATTTTAAATATATATAAAAAAAACTTAGAAAAAAATTAAAAAATTATCATGTTTAACCCATATTTAAATATGATTCTCTCAAAAATCTTTCAAATACATAAAAAAAAAAATTAAAAAAAATAACTATTCTCATATCAATGCATTTTAATATTTACACTAAAAATTTCAAGTGACATGATATATATGATTTTGTAGAATTCACACATCATCTCAATTGAATAGATTTAATCTTTAAACTATAAAAATAACATGCATGAATTATTGATATTTAATAATAATTAATTACGAATTTAAAATCAATTATCTTATGCATGTTAAATTTTAATTATTTGAGAAAAAAATCTACATTTCGTCCACTACCCTTTATAATAAATTAAAACAAACTGAGTGGCGACAACATAGTGGACGGACAAAGAAATATGTTTACAGCATGATATTTGTTTCCTAGGAGGGTACTTTGTCTAAAAGACAGCTGTGATGGTGGGGAAATGGAATGGACGCCATATGGCTGTGCTTGGAATGATTCAATCAATTGGTTTGTTGGCAGTGGTGGCTGGGTTAGGTGGAGTTTGGTCCAGGCTCACAAGAATGATGTGGGAGAGAGGGAACAGCCCATGCTAAAATTGACATTAGAAGCTGGGTGGGGGCTCTGCCTCTGCCTAGGGTGCCCCCTCCCATCCCCCTACCCCTCACTTTTTGTCCTTTTTTTTTGGGCTCAGAAATTTGCATTTCATTTAATATTTGCTGACATTGAGTGTCATTCATGGGACCAAACGCCCATGCTTTACTTTGCGCCCGGTGGACTTACTACTCCTCAACTAGGCATGGCCGCCCCGCGGCCAGCATCAAATTCATAGGTCATGTATGGGATACAATGCAATGCATCATATTGTCCGACAGATGACTATTTCTTACTTACGTGCTGGGCCTCGATCATTGCCCGACAAATGTGAGTTCTGAAAAAGCAACTAGAAAAATATAATAAGTGTTTATAAATATTTATTAAAATTTTTAAAATATAAAAAAATATAATTATTATATTTTTAAAATTTTATAAAAGTGATTAATTTAATGTAAAAAAAATTTTTCCTTTTCAAAATGTTTCGGGTGGCTAAGAGATTCTAATAAACACCTCTTAATCGAATTTATATGCTTAATTTATTTAAAGTGAAAAGACATCAGTTCTTAAATTTAAACTTAATTTAATTGATTTATAAAATTATATTTATAAAAATATATAATATTTTAAATACGATAAAAAATATAATTAGGCTAAAAAAACATAAATATAATAAAATAAATAGACTTTTAGATACTTATAACACCTTAATGCTCAGGAAGGGATGCAAAAAAGGGGTACACAGAGGCCTTGACCTCTGCTAAATTTTATAATTTTTTTAAAATCTAGATATCATTATTTGAAAAATGTTATATTTATGCTTGGGCCCCTAAATTTTTTAAGTTTCTCACAATACCATGCATCATTATTTAAAAAATAACTTATATTTATGTTTGGTCATTTAAAGTCGGTTCTTGTAAAGTTTGTAGTTTGATATGATAAATTTAATAACACATTTAGTTTAAAAGAGTGAAGTTTTACACATTTAACTTATTTTTACTTTTCCTACATGTGTAAGTAATCTTATGTTTTTCTTTTTTGCAATATTAAATAATCTTATACAAATTTTAATTAGATTATAAAATTTTTTTGCCATTAAAACTTTATTTCTTATTAAAATTTTTACATATATAACATGAATTATAATATTTAAATTTTTTTAAATTTTATCATGAGGACAATATATAACATTTGCGATCTTAATATTATTTATTATATTTATTTTTAACGTTTTCATACTAAAGTTGTTCGCGGATCGAATCAAGCCAAGCTTGAATAGTAAAAGATTTTGATTTGCCCAAGGCTTAGTACAACCTATCCAGCTCTTTTTATATATTAAAAAATATATTTTTTTATTTTATTTTTTAAAGATATTTTATAATTAAAATTTAAAAATAAATATTATTAAATTAAAAATAAACTCAATTCGGATCCAAACTTCAAAAGCTTATCCAAGTCGAATTTATTGAGTCAGACGAATAACTCGACTCATTAACAGATCTATTTTATAAAAACTTATATATTAATATTAATATTAGTATTAATATTCCAGTCCCCTTAATCGTATTCCGGACTTAAGATGCCTGAATTTTCAGAAACAAGTTTTAATAATGTTGATGATTACTAGTGACAAGCTGAACTAGTAGGCTTCTGGCTTGTGGAAGCTGGAAATACCGTTTAGAGTTTTAATAATGTTGATGATTACTAATGACAAGCTGAACTAGTAGGCTTCTGGCTTGTGGAAGCTGGAAATACTGTTTAGATTGAAGGATAAGCAAACCAGAGTTCTGTCTCTAAAATGTGTTTCGATACTTAAGTCCGTAACGATGAGAGTAATGGAAAAGGAATTTGGTCAAGTTTCAGTTTTCGTACCTGGGATGAACCTTAACTATGACTATTTATTGCTATTTGTGTCCGTGCTGAGAGCTCCAAGACTTGATAAGTGTAACCTAGATGTCTTTGATCACTAAAACTAGATGGACCTATTAAGGAACTAGGTGCTTGTTAGGTGTTCCTGCTTGTTTACCAAGCCAAAAACTTACGTCCTGTTTAGCATTACTATTAGTATAGCTTTTGAAGTCAAAATTGTTTTTCACTGTAAATGCAATGCTAAATGAGTAAAAAAATTTTAGCTTTTGCGTTACTATAGCTTGACAACCCAAATCAAAAAGCAAAGATATGGAGCTTTTACGGTTTAAAAACTTCTGCATGAAATGACTTTATTATCCCTACATCTTTGAATTTTTATTATTCTAAACATATCTTTTTTTGACATTTCAACTCTTCAAAGGACAAGACAGTCAGTATGATACTAATTCAACAAATAAAACAAAAGGAAAAATTTGAGAAAGGATTTGTAATACATTTGAGCACCCATTGTCTACGAGCTACAAGGGCCATAGAAAGAATTGACATAAAAGAGTATTAGCACTTTCTAAGAGCTAAAGAATAATGTCATCTACTGGTCCATCTAGGTTTGAAAGATAAGGAAATTCAACTTGGCTCCTAATCCGCTCACTGAAAATTGATATGTTACCTTCAGACAAGCTCTTGGAAGGGCAAATTGTCTGCATTAAACTTGCTCCAATCCTCTAAACATTAGTCACACATCATCATTGCAAGCTGGTTGAATAGAAATTATCAGTAATATCCCTTATTGAATCATTGAATTTATTCTTTTAGCAATATCAACCAACTGAAATATTTTACATCAAACATTTGGACTAGAATAGTGCATCAAGGTTCACAACTTGAAGC
>JBBYHM010000002.1:6052900-6065594 GCA_038381775.1 Adansonia rubrostipa | reverse complement strand
CCTATTTCCAACCATTCTTATGATCCTTTGCAAGGAATTGGAGGTCCAATGACTAGGGCAAAGACTAAACGCATGGAACAAGCTTTGCAAGGACTAATCATGGAAATACAAGCAAATGAGGCTGTTCAAGATGAATCAGATGCATTGCCAAGATTGATCATTTTTCTACATTGTGTTGAGGCTAAAAAAAGATGAAGAATAACGCTTAGAGCCCAATTCACATGTCCAAGATCAATGGAGCCCAATTCACATGTATTCATAGGCCTATTTAGGATTTCAAATTTTCTGATAAGAATTTGACTTTTTATTTTTTTAGTTTATTTAGATAATTCCTAATCAGATTATGATAAGGAGTAGACTTTATCTTTATTGATTAGGATTGTGTTTTGGATTTTAAGTTATTTAGACAAGTCCTAATCAGATTAAGATTATGAATAGACTTTTCCTTATTGATTAAGATTTCCTTGCCAGTTAGGACTCTACAGATTTTAGGCCTATATAAGGCATTCTTATTCATGTAATTCATTAGATTTGAATTGAAAAAAATATCTTGAGAGTTTCTTCACTTTGCAAGAACCTTTTTTTTGTTCTTTAAACAAGAACTTAAATTGATCTTATCAAGGTAACTTATGGCAATCAAGTTTGTTATAACTTTAGTTCCAATCAGTAAGTTTGATTGGGGTCACATTCTCTTTGCTTGACTTTGAAGACGATCCTAGGGTTTCAATTCCATGCAATCGAGTTTTAGGTTATTTTTATCCTAGGGTTTACATTATTTCTCTCATCGAAGCACCTATCTCTTCTTCAGTGACAATAAAGTGATGACCACTGCTCTCATTGATATTTACATTTTCCACCACGAATAACTATCTCACGACTTGTTTACTATTCACCTTTAAATTTCCCTTTTTCCCAACATATTTTAAAAGTAATCAGGTGTGCTACAAAACCATATGACCAAGCCAAAAACCAATCAAAACCTACCTACTAGAACAATGATAGAATAGATAAATTATTACCCTAAAAAACAGCGGAGGATGAACAAGCAATGAACAAAAATTACTTTCACTGAAAAGTATGATGAAATGATTTCCACTAATGTAGCGCTGAAGAATTTTTGATTTCCACTGATACAGGCTGAAATGATTGGAGGGCTATTTATAGGAGCACTCCTGCCATTCCATGAATCAGTGTGTATGTTTCACAGGGGTGCCACCACGTGTTGTTTTCTTACTAGGAAAATACACCGAATCATTTAATGCTCCTATCAGGTGCAAAATTCAATTTTTTTTTTAAAAGGGAGGGAAATAAACAAAGAAGAACAAAGAAAACTGTCTGCCTTGCCAATTTCGTTTTTACTTGACATTATTAAGGCAACCTAAATTCTCCCAAATTGCCATTTCGTGGTAGACATTCTTTTTGGTTTGTGAACGATCACTTTATAACCGCCCACATCCCTGGGGGTCAATTGTTATATCCCCTCACCAACTCCGTCACTAAGTGTGATTTCATTAAGAAGATAAGCATTGAAGGATGATTGGATAACTTCAAATCCTATTAGGGCGATAAGCTTGATTGCCATATAACTTTTACTCGCCCAGAGTTTTAGATCAAGTAGATCTCCTATCAAGGCCTATATAAAGAGGTAACATTAACACTTTTGAGATATGAGCTATTATAATTTCTTCGTTCTCTCTTCGTTCTTCATTCATAGTATCCTTTACTAACTTAAGCATCGGAGTGTCCTCCCAGAGTCCAACTTCGAGCTTCTTTCACCTTTGTTGTTTTGTAGGTTGCTTCGTAACATCTCCATTATTGCATCAACAGAACTATTTCGAGTATTTAATTTTATGGATCATGTTTTTGGTTTAGGTCATTTTAGTTTCGGGTTATTTCGAGTTCGAATCACTTCAGTTTATGGGTCATTTTTGTTCTGACCCATTTCGGGTTTGGGTTAATTAGGTTTGACACTCTAGTTAATCGGGTTCGGCCTGTTCTAAATTCAGATCATTTTTAGTTCGGGTTAATCGATTTTAAAACTCGAGTTAATTGGATGATGGAGGCATCCTCTTTTCTAAATTTTTTCTTCTTAAATTTATTATTTTGTGTTTTATGTAGCTTGGGAAAAAAAATGAAAAGGGGTGAAATTTGGACGATAAATTCATGCAAGCATGTGTCATTTTTAAAAATTATTACTTTATTCCTAATTATGAAAGAATTAAAAGGATAACTTTAATCACTGTATATATATATATTTCCATACTTCGTCATTCCATACAAATGTTTGGATACTTATCATTTTATTTGCATGTTCATTATTAAAATTTGATTAAAAAAAACAACCTCAACTATAGCATAACGCGGGTCTTCTGTATGGATCTTTTTTTTTTGGCAAAATGTTTGATCTTTTCAATCCATCATAGTAATCTGAAAATCCTGAAATCAATCTGTTGTATGCAGATCGATCCCTTCTAGTCTTTTAAACTTGTTTGAACCATATCGTGTAAAAAAAAAAAAATCGATTCGCTAAACATTGCTAGATCCTTTCAATTAATCTGCTAAAATTGTTTCTTTCGTCAAGGATAAATGTCTCAATCAGGAAATTTTCGTTTCTTCGTTTCCCCTTTTATAAATTATTTTTGGCCATTACATGCCTGATTGTCTCGTAAAGCTTGCTTCCCCTCGGTAAGCCTGCTTATTGCTATATATGTATATATAGATTAAAGATAATAAAAAGAAGAAAAAAAATTGGAATTGGGTGCATTCATTCTTCCTTTTGCAGGTTCATATACTTGCTATTGATAATCGGCGCAGTGCATATGCATTCCTTGTTCGTGGTCTCCTTCTGCTGCTTTTGTTTTGTATCTTAAACCTAAAGCTGCTCTTTGCGGTTTTAACGTTTAGTTAATTAATTATCTTTTCAAAATTTGTATTTGATAAAGCAGCAATAATTACCTTAGAAAGACTATTGTCCTGGTCGTAAATTTTCATGCCACAAATACCGGCAGCTGGAAATAGGTTAGAATTCATCCGTTTCCCAGTTTCCCCGTCGTTGAAAGGAGCTTGATCTGCTGCAATTCTGATTCTATAATTTTCAGAAAAAACTCCTGCAGAGGATTTTGTCGAAGCAAATTATTCTGGTTCTAATCAAACTGCATCTCATCTAAAGAATCCCAAGACCTGCTGGCCTAATAGTAAGGGCCAAGGGGATATATCATGATCCATGACGTGATTTATTTGCGTGGAAGGCCTCAAAACACCACAATAGTCCATTCACACTTACGCTTGTTGCATCCACACTGACGCTTGATTCCACGAATTTTTAACAATGGACTTGAAATTATGAGACGCTTTGCTGTGGTCTTGTGGAACTTTTTGAAGGTACTTAACTGCACTGCAGCCAATAATAATAATAATGAAAGGAAAAATGAAAATGGGTTCAGCTTTTATTTGGCTCCTCATATCAAAATTTTATCAATAACTTACCAGATGTCTACACTTTGTATTGCAGTTAGAAATATCTCAAATATAAAGCCTGCTGCACATTAAATCTTTTCTGAGTTCTATTAAAGCAGTTCAATAAAGAGAAAAATAAAAGAGGAGAACTTAATGACTTGACTCTGTTGTCAATAAAATATGTTGCAAACCTTAATTAGCAATTGTTCATCACAAGACTGCACTTAAAAGGGTAATTCAAACCCCCAATAACCCAGCTGTCACTTCCAACTGTTTGGTCATTTCAGCCAAATTTTTAGACAAAAATGACCATGAAATACAATTTAATTTAACTGCCTCAACAATCACGAGAATCCCCATCCTGCATTAACACAATGATGACCAATGAAAAAGGTCTCAAAAGAGCCCTTTAATATCAACCGAAAAAAAAAGAAGAAAAACTCGCCTCCCTCTCAATCGGATAAATATACTAAATAGAGTGTTTTTTTCCTTTTTCTTTTTCAGTAGGAATAAAATATTATATCAGCTACTTACAAGATATCCATGCATTTGTCCTTATCAAGCAATGTTCATTACGAAGGAAACTGTATGCTTCTAAATGCCACAGAACAGAATAGTAAAGTCTGCTCCACAAATGAAAATTATGATCAGTAGCAAGCAACAACTCTCAGAAGATTCTTCCTCTAATCATGTTCCCCTTTACTTCCTGGAAAAGATTGACAGTAACAAATTAATCTACAATCTCCCCTTCCTCCAATTCCTCAGCAAAGAAAAATCTCCTCGAATTTGAAAGATCTCTTCTATCCTCTGTTTCTGATTGCTTAGCAAATTCACCTTCCAGATCAAGAAAGTCATCTGGATTACTTTCAGCAATGAGGTCTGAATATGCATCTATTAAGCCTTGATCAAAATCAAACTCCATGTCCTCACAAACTCCAGAGTCCTTATTCTGGGAGCCGGAATGTACCCTCTTCCCTGCCCCAGCTCTTGTTGACAAAGACCAAACTGAGTTACCGAATGCTTTCTCAGACTTGTTTTGCTGAGGGCTTTGATGCATTGGACTTGACATCAAATGCTTCATAAGATCAAAGACCTGAGGGTCTAAAGAGCTACCATTGTCTTCTATTTCCTCCTCCTTGAAGGTAGCACCTCTTGGGATTTCATTATCAGCACTGCTAGAATCTTTGCCCTCCATCCTATGAGCAACGGGATGATTCTCCTTGATAATTTCAAAATCACAACGTTCCGAGGGAAGAAATACATGAATTATGGGATACTCCAGAACAACTATATCAGCTAATTGTTTCCGTATTGGGGCCTTTATGTCCAACTCCCGAAAAGGCGACTTGGACCCCTACAATAACATAAGAAAATCATCTATATAGGCTGGCAAAATATTTTCAGTAGACATAAGAAAATCATCTATAGGGTGGACAGAATATTTTCAGCAGATTTTAACGTGAAAGGGCAAACATCATGACATATAATCCATCATTCAAGGTCAAGACAGACCAGCCAATTGTTGAGCGTTGAGTAAAATTCCCAGAGTCCAATTGACATCAATCCAGGATGCGTGCATTACATATAATCCAGATAACGTGACTTCAAGAATCTATAGTAGAAGCTTCATTAAATTGCACATTAACTATGGGATCACTGAGCTTAACTCCAATCTTAACATGGAAATGCACCAAATATTAAACCATGGACATATAGCAAAATCAAGCAAACAACAACCATCTAGAGTAATGGATTTCTCAATATCCAAAATAAATATTCACCACCCAGATGCTATGCATGTGTGTGTGAAGATTGGTGAGTATATAACTTGAAAGAAGAAAAAGAATGAAACCCAGAGGCCCAAATCACCTTAGGGTATTTTCGTATAAAAAACTTGAGGCAGTCAAGTTGCTCCTGGAAGAATTGCCTCAGAGGATGATTCCAGGGGCTAGGTTGGAGATGCTTGTCAATTACCGAGAAGAGGCTTGTATCTTCATGTACTCTGCAACAACAAAAAAAAAAAAGAAGAAATGCATCAGTTGTCCAAATATATTAAGCAGTCACCTAATAAGACAATACAGAGAAGATTGGCCAAGAGAAAGATGGGGAATGCTCTGACAAAATAGTTTTGTCAAGCGCAAGGCAATCAGGCGTTGGGGCAGCTCACCCATGGTCAAGTAAAACAACATCTGTAGAGTGAAACCGCCATTCAATAGTCCATGAAATGTATTTCTTCCTGAAATGAAAATGAACAAGAAAAGGAAAACTTAGTCTGAAATGAAAAGACAGAGAAAAACTTAAAAGTAGGTGTTTGTTTGGAAATTAATCTTAACAAAGATATCACATATGAACTGGTTGGCTTTGAATGAAAAAAAAAAGAAAAAAAAAAGCACGAAGGAACCCATTCAACAAAATATGTAATATACTAGAATGTTTTGAAAATTCAGCAGGAAGGGAAGAACCTGTGGTTAAATCGAGTTTGATTAGTTTCCCTCCTAGACATTCCAGAGGGGAGAAACAAGAGTTTAGTTCTACGAGAGGCAGCGGCAGTGCGGAGTGTCCTAAGGGCAAATGGTAGCTTAAACTGAGGATGATAGCTACTACTAGTACTACTAGTAGTACATAATTTGGATCTTAATCTTCCAGCAGATTCAGCAACCCTCTTTGTCTGCTCCAGCAGATTATAATCTACAAGCAGTTTAGGTTTAGTAAAAATGAATGCACTGGGAAATTCTATCTACAAAATAAGTAAATAAGAAGCCAAATTAAAGAAAAAAAAGAAGGAAGGTGGAACCGGAGAGGAGGAGATTATCGTCGAAGTGAGAGAGAGGAACGAAGCAAGTCATATTCCTCCTGCCGTTGCAGCCAGTTCGTTGCTTGTGAGCATTGACGCAAGGGAGGCTGCAGGTGCGGATGCAGCAACCTGGGCACCTGTACTTTGACTCCTTTTTTTTGCATTCTTCACAATTCCCATTCCTTGATTCCTCCATTTTATTTATTTATTTCTTTCTTTACAAACACTGGAACCGAACAAAAGGGTTTTACGCCTGCAACTAGCTTTGCTTTTGCTAGGGTTTTATTTTATGAAACGCTTCTGCGTCGGAGTTTTCTCCACTGAAACGCTGCGTTTTCCTCCCAATCCCAAACGACAAGACTAATATGCAAATAAAATGGAATAAAATAAAAACTTTACGTTTAAAGTTATTACAAGATATTGTACATTGAGTGAAAATTATAAAAAATAATGTTTTTAAAAGATATTTTAAAATAAGTAACCTAATAATATAAAATATTGGTATCCTTTAAGCAACATAAGAAGTATACATGAGCAATTTTTTTAAATAAATAAAAAAGTTACGATGTCATATGTAAAAAGACTTTTTTTTAAAATAAATGAGATAAATATCTTTAATTAAATTTTTGTATTGTATATTAAATTTATTTTTGTGATATTTCTCTAATTGAGTTGATTTTTGATTAATTTGTAGCACTAATTTAGTAAAAAATCTTAATAATAATATAAATATTTAATGATATCTTTACTTTATATATTAAAAATAATGCAAAAATTAACAATTATTGTATTCACACTAAAAATATATTAATTAATCTTGACAAATAACTGAAACATTCTTTAACAAAATCCAAAATACAATTATACTAGAAATTACTTATATTAATTAGATTGTTAATGTTTTTCTGTTCTAGTTATTGTTTTTTAACTTAAAATTGGTAGAATTTAAATTTTGATTATTGAAGTTAAAAATTTTAAACTCTACCAACATACAAATCTTTGAGCGTCTTTCAAATCATATTAAAATTACCGTAAATCAAATAATCAATGCAGTTATAATATAAGTTCTAGAAGAAAATATGCATTAATAATCAAAGTTTTATATATTTTATAGATATTTAATTTTGTCTGGACTTTTAAATTACCATCTTCTTTAATTTTTAAGTCTCCAAAATATATATATTTTAAAATTTCGGCCTAAATGTTTTTACTCTACTTAAGTATAATTAATTTGGGATATAATTTTCTTAAGGTACTCAATTAGTTCTACTTAGTATAACAAATGTTTTTGGTTGAATTTTCTTTAAGTGCCAATTTGTGTTAATTTTTTTTAGATAATTAATTGAGAAAAATGATATAATATAGAGATCATTTATGTAATTAACTCTTGTTATAAAGAATTCTCAAGTTACATTTGAGGAGAATTAAGGGTGGAAACAATTTTTTGACTCGAAAAAATGAGAGATAAGGTAGGATATGTATACCCAATTGGAATATTTTAAATACCATGAAAATAAATCATCCACAATCATTTTAGGTCTAATTCAATATCATCCCATGCATCTACAATAAAATTATGAATATATAAATTGCATGTTAATTAAGGGTAAGCATTCGATCAGTTTGGTCTCAAAATTTTTAAAACCGATAAAATCAACTAAACTTTTAAAACTAACTGAATTGACAAAACAAATATATCAAAACTGAAATAAAGCTTAAGCCAATTGGTTTGACTGGTTTAATCGATTTAAAAGTTTTAACATAAATTATTTATATTATTATATAAAAATAATTATATATTATATTTTATGTATTATATAATATATAATATAAATGCTATTTTATATTATATTATAGAGTTTTAAATTATTGTATAAATATAATTTTATTTATAAAATATAATTAAAAATAAAATTAAATGGTTGCTTTGTTCGGTTTATTCAATTATCAATTTTGAAAACCAACAATCGATTTAACTAATCGAGTAAACTGATTTTAAAATCGATTAATTTCAAAAACTAAATAAATAGAACCAAATTAACTAAATTTGCCCAGTTCAATCAAATCGATTAGTCACCCCTAGTTTTAATATCTAATTACCTTTTTGAAATTATTAGTTGATCACATACTTAATTTAATTATGAAAATAAATTTTTTTACTTGTTAACATTTACTCTAATCGTATTAGAATAAGATTTAGGATTAAACATTATCTAATTGAAAAAATTAATTGGAAACCAAGACATGTTATGACATCTTATTAACATTTATGAATTATCCAATTGAATAATTATTTATTTGGTGATAACTAGGAGTTTGGATAAATCACAAAGAAGTAGAACATAATGGACAAGTTGTTCTACAACTCTTGGATCTTAGCACGACTCCTTCCTAAATTTGGCATGATCGCTATCTGACTTCAAACGGTTGGCGTCCTACTAAGGCCAGCCTCCCTCAAAAGCTATGGGATAGAGGCGCAAGACTCCTAGAGTGAAACGACATGGTTAGTGTGGCTTACTCTAGCCGTCTAGTTCCAAGACAACAACTGGTGTAATGCTTCCACTAAAATCCAAAAATTTTGCTGTTGTTGGCAGCATCTCATGCCACCATTAACGTTGCAAAAAAAAAAAAACATGGAACCTTTTTCTGTGATTCAGCATACATTATGCGCACCAAGTTCACCCTAAGAAGCCTAAATTGAATAATCTATTTTTTTTCCAACAATGTCTCGAATGATTCTAGAAGTTTTTAAGGCTGAAAAACCATTAGAAACTGCGGCTACAATGAGCCAAAAAGTTTGCATTTTTCCACTCCCACTGATCATCGAAACCATTATAATCTTGGGGCGGACAACAGTAAATTGACGTCTACCGATTGCACCATCAAATTATTGGTAAAAAGAACAATTTTTAAACTAATTAACGATAAACATAAATATGAATTAATATGATGGCAATACCAAAAATAAATCAAAACGGTTCATGAAAAATTACAGTGGCATAACCAGATCAAGAACAACTTTGAGATTAAAATAGTTTTGTAGACGTAACAATTAAAAGACATGAGTACTTAAAAAAAATACAAGGAGGCTCTAATACGACTATTGGGAATTCAGTTTTCATGCTCAAAAATAAATGAATCAAGTAAAAACAAACTTAAAACAGCATATGCGTAGAAAAATTAGAGGGAAGATTAGACAATATCGAATTCTCCCTGAGGATTATCTTGTATTTTTAAATCCAATCAGCCTTGTCAAGAACAATTAAAAGCTGAAAAATCATACCTCTAACCAAAGGATAATCAGCACCTCTAGTTAAAATTAAACTCCGTTAGTTCTTGCACACTGAATTCATTTATTTTAAACCAAAACCGCCCGAACGTCCGATTTTTAACGGTTATCCACGAGACTGTTTTTAGCCGAAACTATGATAGTAGCTTAGATTTCACTAACCATTTCTTCCTTAAATTAATTGTTTGAACCAAGAGAGAAAAGAGCAAGAAAATGTCTTTCTTCTTTAAAAGGGTGTGCGGCAAAGCAAGTGAGCGACAGTGGCTAAACCTATTCCAATGTTGTGAGGGACAGCTTAACAGGACTTTTATTCTTACGTTTAAGTGTAAGCTAATTTTTGGTCTTATTGCATTTAAACTTTTATACCCAATTGAATAATTCAATTTGGTAGTTGATTCAAATCAATTTGTAGCCTAATCTCATTTTAATCTATTGAATCATCTTTATGTGTGTGACCCGATAGGCATCTAACAAGTTGATATTAAATATAAATTAATTCGGTTAGGAACATTTATATTTATAGATCATGAATGCATCTAGCAACGCATCATAACCGTCCAAATGCTAAGCTAGTCGATATAGATTGATAAGCATTTTAGTGTATAACGCATGGTGTAATTCCATCCTTTCATCATATATCCAGACAAGGTAAGAATCTGATATAGTGTCTATTTTTATATCATTCCATGTTAGTCAACAGTTTCTATGTATTAACTCTATTACAGCTACCTTGGCTAAAAACTTCATGAGTTAACATGTGCCAGTGATAGACAAGATATTATTAGTATATTCCTTTTGAGCCAATCACATTGGACAAAGAGTACACAATTAATAATGCAAACCTATCACTGAATCAAGTGATACAAGATTTTCCTTTATGTCAGTATCATGACTGACAATCATGAACTATTAATTAGATGAAGTTTGTGGAATACATTTGATCGTGCAAAGGAATTGTAATGAGTTACAATTATGGGATCCTTATTCATCAAAGTTATGTTCATGAAAATGTTCCCAATTATTCTTTGGCTGAGACTAGGCTTTAGCAAGGCTCAAATACTAGCATATGTTATGCCTTCTTACTTGGGAAGTAAGCAATTGGCCTTATGGGTTGAATTATATGGGATACATAGGATGGTATATGAGTGCTTGTTTTGTGGAAACAAGGTCACTTAACATGGCTTGCGTGAAAACTCCATGTGGTATTGTTACTTAAATATCTATGAAAATGCTTTTTTACGTAGTTGTGTAAATAGTCCTTAGACTTGTGATACATGTAATTTTGTATGTGGAGTACTATGCTTTAATGTCGTCATGATTATATCCGAAATGTGCGGGATGCTTAAGATAGGATGATTTTGGATATAACATGAAGCATATGAAGTTAGATAAGTGATCCAGAAAGGATTCACCACTCCAACTAACATTAGTCTTGGTTAACTTAATAAAGTTATTGGCCAACAAATGATGAATTTAGGAGAAATTATTTCTCTAAATTCATAAATTAACCATATGTTGCAAGAACTAATATGGATTAATATAAGAGTAAACATTGGATCATGCTCATGGTTTTTTGGGATATTTGGTGAAAGGACCGAATTGCACTAATATATTAATTACTGAAAGGTTTCAAAAAAAGCCATTTTAACTTTACAACATTTGAGTGGTTATGATAGGCTACTAGATCCCACCTTTGATTTATTGTAGTTAATAAGATTAATTATATTTATTGCCAACATGTTGAGTACCTAACCTAATCCTAAATTTAAGATTATAATTCCCTAAAGCTAACCTAATCCTAAATTTATAACTATGTAACAATTAAATTAGTTTAAAAGGAACCTCAAGTTATATTTGAATAGGTCTTTGGAAGCTTCTTAAGTGATGTTTCTAGCACGTAAGGAAAACCCTTATCACCTTCCATTGGTTGAGGTTAAAGACTATTCATATGGCCAAAATTATCGCCCATGCTGAAGACACTTAGTGTTAAAGTCTGACTTCATTTGGAACTAGTTTTCTAGTGGGAGTTAAATTCCTAAAAAATTAAGAATTAAATTCCTAATCTGTTGGGATAATTTCTAATTGGATTAAATAAGAGTTATCAAATAAATATCCTAAAAGTTAGGATTGGCTATTCAAAGCTAAGACATCATAATTTCCTAAAATAAACATATCTTAAAAGAATTAAAAGTTGATAACTATTTTATTTAGATTGTTTGTCTAAAGTAAGTTACGTTATTTTAATTCTTAAAATGACATTTAGGTAATAAGCTAACATGTAATAAAAAAATTTGTCCTAGTAAAGATAAATCACCTAAAATTTAGGTAGCATCCATTTTAAAGCAAACTTTTTAAAAGTTAGAAACAAGGTTAAAATTGTTTTAACTATCTTGGCTGATTCTTATAGATGCTTTGATAATGATTTTAAAATCGTTTTAATGACATTTATGCGTGGAACACATGTGATCACTCTGTGATATTAGCTATACACGAATTATGCTTATAATTTTATTATCAAAACATGATGGAGAGTTTGGACTTAGACATTTATGTGAGTAGGTGAATGTATTGTTGAAATTTTCTTATGGTATTAATTTTTAAATAGGTTCTGTGAACCTTGCCTTATCTCTATTTCATTTTGGAATACTAAAATACTCTTCTCACCTAACTCCTCTCAAATATAACTTGAGGTTCCTTTTAAACTAATTTAATTGTTACATAGTTATAAATTTAGGATTAGGTTAGCTTCAGGGAATTATAATCTTGAATGTAAAATTGAAGATAGTGCCATAAAGACTTGACCAAGGTTAACATTGTCGAGGCTTATGAAGACTTGCATGGTACTCCTAGGATTTTGACAAACTAGTTTCCTAAAGGCTCAAGGAAACCAGATAGAAAAGTCTAAATCATTTAGATAGGGTTTCATGCATTAGATTTATTTTATGTTGTTATATGTGCGATATATATGCTTAAAATGAATGTTAATATAATGCTATCCAGCATAAATCAATGAGACTAATCAACCAAAAAATTCCTCATACAATATTGAATCCATCTTAAACATGACCAATTATTTTCCACAATGAAAACAAGATAACCATAGTTCCTTTAATCAAAGGCTAAGCCTACTTTAAGGTTTAAGATTTAGGGTTTTA
>JBBYHM010000002.1:6040882-6052800 GCA_038381775.1 Adansonia rubrostipa | reverse complement strand
GGTTGACAATAGGTCAGGATAGGATAGATTTGTTCTCGTCTCGTCTTCGACTTGATGTTCAAATATCTCTACTTAATATTTGCCTTTGAATTTGAATTTAACTTGAGTTTTAACGTCAAAAACCAACTTCGAAATGAAAAATTACCCTCAACGTCGATAGCCCGCCCCAGAACTTAAGCTTTATTCTAAAAAATCTATCATTTAGACCAAATACATATGATAAAGACTAGTAAACATTGAGATACTTTAACTTGAAAAATATATATATATATAATTAGTTATAAAATAAAGGAGGTATTTTAGTAAAAATCCCCAGTCGTGACAGGGCGGATTTTGTCTAAAGCCCTCAGATCCAATCCAAAAACTTCCAATGAAAAACCAAACCCTCCGCCATGACCCCAAAACTTAAAAAAAAAAAAAAAAACCTATCACCGAACCACCTTTTTTTTTAAAAAAAAAAAGCCCCCATAAGGTTGAGTTGGATAGGAACCTGATGGGCTCGGATAAAATTGCCTACCTTATTCATTCGTCTACAATAGTAACATTTTTGTTGTTGCATCTTTTCATATCTCGTATCTTAAAATTTTAGAAATTTTGGAACCTGTTTTGTCCTACTAAATATATTGCATGTAAGCAGAATGTAACTAACAAGATCGAAGAGCTTCACTGTACATGGTTTAAAATCATCCAAAGAAATGGTTCGTTATTTTGGCATGGAACAACTCCTAGGTTGGTAATCGTGGAACCACATTTAACGAGAGAGATTCTGAACGACAAATCTGATGGTTTCCCTAAGCAAGAAATAATAATTAATCCATTCACTGAGCTTTTCCGCTGCCCTTGAAAAGCTATCATATTATTGGTGTTAAATGTTAGCATAAATTGCCTGCATTTGTTGTTTGTACGAAAGAATTGAATGAAGAGTGAAAAAAGTTGATCAGATCTTGAATTGAATTGTTTATGTTTTTATATCAAGTTTCGAGTTCAATGTTCTGTTTTTATCAAATTACCAAAGTCAGTAAGAACATTGGTTGATTTCCACTTGAGATTAAATTAGAGTGCTCAAGTCATTTAAGAAGGTTCGATGTATAAAATTCTTCTATAACTCGCTAAAAAGCTTGATTAGAACCAACACCTATTTAGCCGATGAAAAGAAGCTTGACGCCCCCATAACAAAATCTCGGTTTTGAATCTTGTGAACAGAAAAAAATTTGATGTCGAAAAACCTTTCACCTCGTTTAAGGTCTAACCTGGCTCAAATTCGAAATAATCAATATGGCTACCGTATACCAGGTCTTAAAACGCCAGAAAAAAAGCCTGATTGGAAATGCTCTCAAATCCTTTTTTTTTTTTTATTTTCAAACGAAAGAAAAATGAAAGTTACAAAAATTATAAGTTACAGTACAGTCAACAACCATGGAAGTAGCCACCAAAATTCGTGCTTTTAACCTTAACTATCCTCTCTGTAATCTGGATTTTCTTTCAAAATAACATGGCCCTCTAGGATGGGTGAGAGGGGAATATACCTGTACAAATGGAAAATCGTTTAGAGAAATCGGAATTTGGTTAATACATGCAACATTCGGACAACTAACTTGGAAGGGTGACTTACTTTTCGGTAGCCAGTTCAGCTCTATCACCGGCAGCAAGAAGAACTGGGGTGGAATGGGTTTGGAAGCCGGTGATAGTCTTGGGTCGACCGGCCTGCCCAACGACATCGACAGCCTGACCCACCCGAACTGGGACTGATAGAGGTTTGTGGTTTTCGTCAACGGTCATTAACATCCTCGGCTGTACAAAAGGAAAATAATATTATATGAAAATGAGAAAATCTACAGCAACAAACACATACACACAGGGAATAAGTAGTATTGATGGAAACCAACCTGCATTGCCAAAACAATGAAGTAGAGAACATAATGGTATTTCCCCAGTATCAAAGCTTTCATATCAAGACATGCATGCAGCATTGTAACCAAACCGGCAAGTGCAGTCCTGGAGGTTACAAAAGAAAGAACTGTTCATAAGGGTGAACCAAGATGAAGCAATAACTAGCAGCTTACAGAAAGAAAGCCGGTCCCCAATTTAAAACTGAATATAGCATTTTGTGAATTTTATTTCTTTACTTTGCTCAATGTTTATGTGGGAAGAACCACTTACGGGGATAGCAAAACGCGGTCAGAATGATATGGATTAAGAGTCAATAGACCCTTCCCCAAATGTACTAAACCTTGAGCAATTCGCACCTGGACAAGCAATCAAGTCTTAGCTCTCTTACAAAGCACATGGTATCATGAAAGAAACTAAAAAGAGCAGCAGAAAAAATAAACATACACAGAATAAAAGGCTAGCATCTTTGTAGTAATAACTTGAAAGATTGCGAAGCATGCCAGCTATCCGAGCATTGTTGGTTCCAGCACCAATTAAACCCAAGGAGATCACTGCAGCCTATAGCATCCATAAAACATTTAAGTGCAAGCTGACGGGAAAACAACAATATATATATATATATATATATAGAGAGAGAGAGAGAGACTCTTTTTTCTAGTCATCTTACCATCGCAACTTCTGAATCTGCATCATGACTAAGCCTGCTTAAAGTGTCCATAACATTAACCTGCATAATAAATGCGCAACCAATGAGATGATGAGAAAGAGAGAGAACAAGAATTAGCGAAACTCTATCTGCAGCTTTCTGAACTAATGGATTGTTGACCTTAAATCTTTGGTTTAAGGGTTTAAGGACAGGGGGTCATGTAAATTGTGAAGAAAAAAGTAAATATTAATTGTTCTCTGCTTCTTAGTTTCACTTAAATATGATACATTGATCAGTAGCTCATTCGCTATGATGAAAATTGGTGCCTTTAAATCCTCAACCAAAAAATTCCCTTGAAAATGGCCAAACTAGGTTATTCAGCAACATTTAATGTGATTAATTTACCTTTGGGTTTGATATACAAAGAAGACCAAGAGCCAAAGGAACTGCCCGCCTGATATTCTGCTCACCATACTGCAAAAGATGTTCTAGTGATCGAATTGACATCTCCAGACCCAATTCTTCAGCCATTGCTACCATGGCAATTCCAAGCACAGCTGGACCCTGGTGGCTTTCACCCTTTTCAAGATGCTGAGCACAATGACCAAGAAGGTTTTGGACCTGCATATCAAAAAGTTTAGCCAATATGCACACTAAGTCGAATTTGCACAGCATTTTAATTGATCAAGAGATTACCTTTAGAACATTCCCGGTTCCAGCATAAGCACAAGAAAGCAGTGTCATATCACAATATTTTCTTATTTTTTCATTAAACGTTTTTGAGACCTCTGCGGTGGCCTCCACGCTTTCCTGTTAGAGCGTTTGTGTTTGCAAAACAAGTCAGGATGAAATGTTCCAAAATTGCATATAGCAGACTACTTCTCTCAAACTGAATTAAAACCTATGCAATATAGGACCAAAAGAATATGCAATTTACTTCAGAGGAACAAATATACGCCAAAAGCCCAAAACTAGTTATTTACCTGTTTCCCAAGGTATAGAAGACCAAGACCAAGAGGCAGAAGCCGAGTGAGGGGCTCACCCAATTCTGAATCACTTCGGTCCATTAGAGCAAATATAATAGCCTGTGCAACCTCCTCATTGCAGGAACCCACATATATCAATCCTAATGAAATTGCAGTAAATGCTATCACATCAAGAGGGGCTTTTGCATCATTAAGTATGGGGGTCAAGCAGCTACGGATCTGTGAATAAACATTTGTAAGCTTTCATTATAACTAATATGATCGATCCACAATTTCAGCCTGATTCCAAATGAAAACGAGACAAATTTGTTACATATTTAAATGTCCACAACATTAAGCACATCCAATAAAAAAATAGCGGATGTAACCCACATTTATCACATAGAACATAATTGCCAATACCATGTTCATACCTGCTCATTTTGAGCACCTGCATATGCAATTCCCAAACCCATAATTGCACCAATTCGGGTTGAAGAATCTTCTTTACTTATGTATTCACTCAAAAGAGCCAGTGCCTGAGAAAAGAAAATAAGCCACGCGTATAGCAAACATTATACTCTGTGCATAAACCAAGAGATGAGAGGAGAAAAGAAACTCACAGGATCACAATCATTCTTAATACCACAGTTGACGATCCCAACTCCTAATAATGCTCCAGCAATCACATGGTTATCGTTGCTATGGAAATACTTGTCAATCTGAGCAAGCCCAGAGTCGACATCCCACAATAGGATCATTCCCTGTTATAAGGAAGGTTAATCATATATTTAAACTAAATTCCTAATAAGAATTTGGATAGCAACTTATTAATACACATACTGAAGCAAAATTTAATAGGATAAATGTACCAGACTTGCTGCAGCACTGGTCTTCCCATGTTCTTTGTTTTTGAAAAGCCAATTTCCAGATGAACTACCACTTGAAGAGTCTGCTGGGACTGTCATTAACTTATCCTGCAAGGGAAACATTAATTTATATAAAAAACTAAGCTCCTACGTTCACATTACTTTAAGTTTGCAAACTGCACCTGGCCAAAGCCTGCATTAACAAATGCATTGACAAAAGTAGCAGCTAAGTTCTGTCTAGCTGAATCAACACTTGCACCAGCACTAGCACGGCCATCAAGCAAGTGAGCCTAACAAAATCCAAGCATGTAAGTTGTCAATTATATAAACATGGGCAATGTCAATAACGGAAAGGGAAAAAATATAACCTTGGGGGGTTTGGGAGGGATTACCATCCGCCCCACTATTGATACAGCATCGAGTCTTATCTACTATCTCAAAAAGTTTAGCAAGTTTTGAAGTCCAAACCTTATAGATATCTTCTGGAGATTTAGGCTCCATAACCTCAATATCACGAGCAAGGGTGAGATAACTTTCACTTAATTTAGTATTGTTGATGATATCCTGTAAAAGCTCTCTGTCATCGTCATCTGCACACATCTCATCATCAAGCTCAAAAGTAATCCCCTGCAAAAAATAAATAATACATAAACAACAAATAAAGTAGAAAATGTGCTACACATTAAACATATGCACATTCACACTCATGCATATACATAAACAACAAATAAAGTAGAAAATGTCCTACACATCAAACACATGCATATTTATACTTACATGCACAGACTACAAGTCTAGAGAAATTTAAAGCCATCAATATCTCTGACCATGAGAAAATGAAAAGTCGATCATTCATAATTAGAAGAAAATATAAACCAATGACATACTTGGCAACAAATAGTTAGAAATGCTTTCCAGCACAACCAATCTAGCCAAAGCAAGCCTACTACTTACATGTCGGGCAAGAATATAGCAAAATTGCATTTTCCTCAGCTGATTATCACAAGATGTAAACACCTGTCTTACATGCTGCAAGAGCGAAGTCTAAATTATTAGGAAGAACAAAATCCAAAATTCAATTTCATACTGACATCCTGAAAAAAGAGTTTCTCAACAATGCCTCATGGCATGAAAGGAAAGGAACATAATAGAAAACAAACCTGCATATTGTCAAGAGCAAGTGCAATCTGAAGTGCATTTGCGTACTCCTCAAACTTAAGATATATTGTGTATGCGATATCCAAAACTAACATGTCATCTGGTCCAGGAAGATATCTGCAAAATATTGCAGCATGAATTATCAACACAGGGAGAGCAAGAGAGATCAACATCATTTGCCATGGATAACAATATTTCAGAGATCTAGTTGAAAATTTAGTTCAGCATTTAAGACTTAATAAGTCATATGATTGATTGGAGTATACTCAAATCATAATTCTCCAAAGAATACATACATCAGGAGAACAAATAAAAACACTGTATGTATATTGTCTGTGATAAACATATAGCTCAGAAGCTTCTAATTTCCATACCTAGCAGCACTGGTGAGGTATAGACAAGTTCTCCTGAAATTTGTAGTATCAACATGCTCAACTAAAAGATCAAGATCTTCAACCTGCGGTTGGGCGTAAATCATATGTTTCAAGCTCTATAAAAAGAGAGGGAACTCAAATAAGAAACCTGAATATAGAAAAAATATTGTGTGGTACCTCCATCAGGAGATCAACAGCTTCAGGTTCAGCATTGTGCTGCATAGGAAGTAAAAAAGCATTAGAAACAAGAAACCAAGGAAATTTCTGAAAATGGATTTTTCTTCTGCAATAAATCAATTGCCAGTTACATACGAAAAGCAGAGAGCTACACCTTCATGTGAAAAGAAACAATTTGTTGCACAAGCTCCATCAGATCTTCAATAGGGGCCTCTTCACTCTGAATTAGCAGCAGAGCAAGTAAATACCATTACAATCCAGATTAATGTTAACCATTAAGGAAAACCCCGTAGAAAGAAATTTTCTAAAGTGCATAACTCATGGAAACTACTATATGTCTAAAGACTCCTTAGATTTCTAACCTGTCGTTTCATATACTCTTGTGCAATTTCTCCTGCCAAGTTCCTGACAACAAATAAATAAAGTAAGAACAAAAAATTTTCTGTTAGACTTCATTACCTACATGAAAAGATGATATGTAGAAGGAAAGAATCCAAATAGGTGATTTTTTGGTTACAAATTCCATGAAAAGCAAGTTGGAGAACCAACAAAACACTGAAACTGGAAACCAATATACCATTATTTAAAAACTTAAACATGATTATAATCTAAAACTGTACACAACTTCAACCAGATATAGCTAATGAAGCACTCGTAATACAAAATTTCCAGGAAAAAGAAGAGTACATTAGTATGTTATCAAGTCAGACAGCGCTCACCTCACATACTCATGGCCCCACAGACCAATGTCACCTTCTGAACCCAACAATCTGTACTTCAAACTCTCCTGTAGGATTGTCAAATGAAAAAATGATTGATTAACAAAACTTGAGCACAAAACAAATGAGGAATGACAAAAAATACAAAACATATGTAATTCCCCAAGTATGCTAATCACAAAAATACAAAAACTTGAATGCTACCCGCTCGCCCTCTGCGGACATGGTCATCGCCAATACAGACAGGATATCAGCCAGGTATTTCTGCAAACAAGTTAAAGTAACTCAGTGATGCAGAATATACGGAGAAAAAGGAAATATCTAGGAAAGAAAAGACTCAAAAAAGATATTCTTGATTTTTGAGAATATGGCTCATTGTAACCTGAAGGAATATAGGCATTTATAGGTTTCTTCCTAAACCTAGTTAACAAGAAAAAAACCTGCTCAAAACAAATAATCTAAATGCCCTGAAAGTTCATATAGATTACCATTCATCCAAAAATATTTCTATAAATAACAACTCTGCCGATGAAATATAAATTATGAATAAAATCCCTACATAAAAGAATGCCTCCATCCAGATCAACATGCTTGCATTGCTTAGCCCAAATAGATTACCCTCATAAAACATGTAATGGGAGATATCAAAGCAAAACAACTAATACCTTCAAATCGGATTCCGGCATTGTCTCATAAAAAGCCTTTAGGGTTCCATAATGAGGGCGGAGAAACTTCAACGGCTTTGGGACGGAAGTCATGGAGCTTGTTGAGGTGCGGATTTCTTGCCTAAAAAGGATATCAAATCAAAGTTAGCTTGTTCTAGCAGTGCAACTAAACAAAACCATGGATGCTTCCACTAACTGTAAAACCAACACACACACACAAACAAAAAAAAAAAAAAACTAATTTGATACATTCAAAGTGGAAATTTCATATTTGACCCGACCCATCGACTTCATAAAATGCTACTAAAACAATTCAAAAAAACTCTCGTTGAAATTAAGAATAAATAAGCTTTCTCTTCCTCATTTTTTTCACCAAGTCGCAAAAAAATGATCACCTCATGCTTTCAAGAGCTACTTTCTGTAGTGCAGGATCAAGATCTTGAACTCTTTCTACATATAACTCCAACTGTTGTTTCAAAGCCAAGTCTTCCTCGGACTGCGTATTTCAAGAGACAAAGAAAAACCAAGCTAAGTTATAAAAATCGACACTGTTAACTAAACCCCAAATCCTGAACGGCGTCTCACCAGATCTTCCTCATCTTTCTTCTTGGGGTCCTTGGCCGGAGCCTTCGCCTGGGAAGTTCCAGCGTCGCTTTTCGGATCCGACATCGTGATTAGGGATACTTTCGATTCTCAAGCTTTACTTCGGGACTTTTTTTTTTTTTTTGAGGGAAGACAAGAAAATGGAAATGTTATTATACTTCCCACTTGAATTTCTCCGCAAGCAATCCTGTCGAGGGTCGCCTTTTTGACCCGGTCCGAACCGGAACGAACCGGACTTATATCTTAGACTGTTTTAATCTTTTTAAAGCCCAAAAGGCCTTTTTAAATATTTGGATAAAATACATTGGATCTGCCATGTCAACAACCCACCGCCAATAAAATAATTGGGCTCTTCTCACTATGGTCCAATTATTTCTTTGCAAAAAAATATTTCAATTATATATTTTCAAATTAAATGCAAAAATAAAGACTATTTATTGTTTTCCATTTTAAAAAATTTTACTTTACTAATATTTTTTTATTATGTATATCACACGTGAGTACTTATTAATATTTTTACTAATATAAAAGGAATGATTGACTCACTTTCTTTACCAAAACACTCAAAATATAATTAAAACTAATAAAAAATAATATTAAGGGTAATTTGGTATTTTAAATTTTGTTGCAGTTTTTAAAATTCAAAATCTATCTATCTTCATAAGAAAACTATTCATAACCCTTACTAAAAAACTATTCATATTCATAAAATGTTTTATTTATTATTTATTTTTAAACACTCACAAAGTGAGTGTAACTAATTCTAGTTAATATAATGTAAATGTTAGTCAAGTCTAGACTATTTAATATATTTTTTGGAGATCATTTCTATTTCAATATTTTTTTTTTCAAGCATTCTTTGTTAAAATAATCAAACTTCTTAACATTGTATCTAAAGAGTAGCTTTGGAGGCCGATTGAGCATTAGTTCAATTGGTATGATATTATTGATAGATTCTTAGAGATTGTAGATTTGAGAAGACTTAGATATGTAATGTCAACTCGTATGAGTTATTTAAATAGAAAAAAGAGTAATTTTGGAAAAAAAAATTACTTATAAAAATTACCTAATACCGAATGTACTACTCTAGGGTAAAATAGCAAAAAAAAAAAAAAAAGACTTTCCTCAAAATGCTACAGAGATATTAAATTCCAATGACAAGGAATCTCACCCCCAAAATTGATGCCCATATAATTCCACCTATGTTGGATCATCAAGTTGAAAAAAGTCAAAACTAAAAATGTTAAAGAGGTATGTAGAAATTGACATTTGGGTGAAAAGTTAATTATATGATACATTAATGATAGAGTTTTTTAATTCTACAAAATAAAAGATCATCACATGTTCTTATTATATATTTTCAAAAAATAAAAAATAAATAAATGAAACGTATTTTTAACTTCACTTATGGAATTAAAAAACTTTATTATCGGTGTTCTAAATAATTATCATTGGGTGAATTGTTAAAAAAGCTTATGTTATGCTAGAGGTATTCACGGACTGGGCCTAAGAATTGTTTTAACATTATTCATATTTACCCAAGCCTATCCATATATATAAATAAGTAGTCCGAACTCATTTAAGTTCACTCATATTTGATTTATTTTTTAAAACATATTATTTTAATCTAATCTTTAGTAATGTAATAATTTGCTTTTATTAAATCTTAAAATATAAATAGCTTAATATATTTTTTTAATGTTTACATTGTAATATATATTTATTCTTTATATGATATATATATTAATTTTTTATATGATAAAAATTAAATAATTTATATAAATACAAAATTAATATATATTAAATAATTAAAAAATGGGTCAGGCTAGGTTCAGGCCTTAATGTTGAAGTCAACGTCAGTTCCATTTTTTAAACGAGTTAATTTTTTTTGCTCAAGCTCATTCTTCGAGCATAGTATTTTTGCCTAAACCCTCCCAAATATTAGATAGGTCTTTGAACTTGAATGAGTAACCCAACCTTGAACAACTCTATATTATGTAATATATAGTAGAATAAGATCATTTAATTCTTCCAATTGCTTGCTTTGTAGATTTCAAGTTTTGGTTAAAATTTATTGTTAATTTTTTAAGAATATTTGAAAGTTATTATATATATAGCAAATACAAAATATGTAAAATCGGAGCATCACTTATAATTCTTTTTACTTTAATATTATAATTATTTAATCACATTCAAAAATTCTATGAGGACCCACAAAATATTATACAGGACTCACAAAATATTATATAGGACCCACATTTATAACCGATGAATTCTTACAAAATTTTGTAGGGAAGCAAACAATCTTTGGCCAAGATTCCATGTCATCATGGTAAAAAGAAAACCAAGAAAAAATAAACAAAAAACAGCCTTATCAGTAGATCTTTTTATAGATTAGGTCAGGTCAAGTTTAGGCTGGACTCAAATATGATATTAACAACATTTTAGTTTACTCAAGCTTGATCCATTTTAAAATCTAGATAGCTTAACATGATCACGCCCGACCCTAATTATCGTTAAAGTATCCAGTCGGTCCACTCATATTTTTCAATTAAAAAAATAATGAGTTATTACTTGTGAACCAAAAAAATAAAAATAAAAATCTAGGCAACTTGTGCCTTGTTGCATGGCTAACAATTTCTCATCGTCAAATCTTTTCTTTCAAATAAATGATTTTTCTTTCCCTGAAGTCCCATTAGATCATCGCATCAAATGTAATATTTCAAGTTCTAAAATGCGTTAGTACTACTATTATAATTTATGAACATGGTACGTTGATGACTATTTATTTCTATAGATATAAATCAATTTCTTTAACGTAGAAAAATTACAAAAGTACATACTTGTGATCGAGGGATCGGGAGAGAGCTACTCATTTCCTGATGAGAGGGATTCAAGGAGCACAGAAGAAGTTGCATAAGGAAGATCTAGGAGGGCAGACCAACAAAGGGAGCTGCACAAGGTGGATCAAGAAGGGCGAACCAGTGGAGGAGTAGGGGCTGGTTGTGCTGTAAGAGTAAGAGAAGGGCTTCGGGTTTTAATGAGAGAGCTGAGAGTTATAATGAGAGGTGGCAATGATGTTACAAACCTACCAGCTAAAAAATAGGCTTAGCATATTAGGGATTTTTTAGAAAAAAAATTATAAAATAACAAGTATAAATATATAATTATATATATTATTTACAGTTACTTGTCGAGCCGAGCTAGGTTTAAAAACTTCTATCGAGGCTCGACCTATTTAGAAAAAAGGTTTTAATATTTGCCGAGACACATTTTTTAAGTTTAATTTTTTTTATTCAAACTTTTTCAAGTACTGAATAAACCATCAAATTTGAGTGAACAGCTCAACTTTTAAATAGGCTACTTTTACCCTTTACGCCTTGGTTTATGGTTTGTTGTTATTCATCTTGTTTGTGTTGACTCCATTGTTGTATGTAGTATTCGAATGTCTTCATTTAATGCACATAACTACCATAATTTTATATTAAAAGCAAATAAAAAACTATGAATGAATCTCTTTTTTTTAGTAGGTGATTCACTACCGAAGCAAGGAAAAGGCTGGATGAAGAAAAGGGGGAAGATTTACCATATCTTATTTATAAAGATTTGTTCATATCTTCTTATAAAAATTTTGACATTTTTTTTTTATAAATAGTAACTCAAAATGCACCTAAAACCAGTTACCGAAATTCTCAACACATGCACATACCACAATAAAAAAAAATGAAGAAGAAAGAAGAATATTTTCTCTTTTAAGGTTTCAATTTTAGTATTGTTTTTGAAATTCGGTGAGGAGTAAGGGCTCGGGTTCTGATGCGCTGTAATGGCCGCATGAGTTGGGCTGTTGAAACA
>JBBYHM010000002.1:6026977-6040782 GCA_038381775.1 Adansonia rubrostipa | reverse complement strand
TAGTGAATTTTGAAATTTGAGTTTTGAAAGTTTATAATTTATAAATTGAGTGTAGAGTTTGTTTTAGTTTTATATAAAAAAATTATGATGACATCATTTACCAAAGTTTTCACAAATTTAATAATCACAAGATTAGCGGCCACTAGGGATGGCAACGGGTAGGGCAAGGGCGAATGTTGTAAAATCTACCTCTGCCCCGCTGTTGGACCGTTCTGCCTTAATTTCCACCTTGCTTCATTGTGGATATTGAATTTTCAACATCATCACCATCTTCGTGGATGTCAGTTACATCCATTACCACCTTAACTTGCTCTGTCTTATTCGATATTTCTTATTTTTATTTTTTTAAAATAATAAAATATATATTGTTGGAGAAAATATATTGAATTATATCTAAATATAATATGTATAATGTGCTATTATTTTATTATCCTTATAAAAAAATAAAATATTTAAAGGTAAAATAGTAATTTCAAATACGCGAGGCAGGGTGAAGCAGACAATTACTAAAACTACTACATCCCCACCCTTCTAACAAAAAGCTCCACTTCGTTCACTCTGCCTCCACTTTAAAAAAAAAAAAACCTCCTTATTCAAAACAGATTAATTTGAAATCTATTAAACAATTCAAGTATTATAATCTCTAACTACATGGCCACTCATTTTGCGATTAAGAAATTTGTGAAAACTTTGAAAAGTGTCATCTTAATTTTTTTTTTTTACTGAACTAAAATGAAATCTAACTCAATTTATAAATAACAAACTTTTAAAATTCAAAATTAAAATTTCACCAATTATATTTATTATATACAAAAACCAATATACTTGCACGGACACCAATGCATGATCAAAGTACCCGACCCACTCAGAGTGGGTTAAGCTACCTTCCCAACCTGATATACCCAACCCGCCTAGGGTGAGCCTTGCATGGTTTTCCTTAATACAAGCCGACTTAACTCGAAGTACTATTTAATAATAAAATTTTTTATTTAAATTTAATTATAAAAAATATTAATATTAATATAATAATAAATTTTAAATTGTTCATTAACATTTAAATAACAATTGAAGCTTTTAACCCTAAACAAAAAACCTTTGAAAAATTTTTGAATCACAACCCCCCATGAGCACCTCTGCGCGTAGGTATTCAAGTACTTGTACGTATACAGCTGCAGTCCCATCTCATCTCATCTCTCACGTGAAAAAAATCTACTTTTCTTGCTACGATATGTACATCTTAAGACGAGATTTATTTCAATACGATCAAATTAAAATTTTCAAAAGAATAATTGTGCTTACGACAAGGCAGGAAGCTAACATGATCTCGTAAAATACAACAAAAGCCATCCACAGTAAAACCTAAGATCGCTAAATGAATCCAACTCTTTAAGTTAACATGGAGAAGCAGTTCAGAGAAATGAAATGCAATGAAATGTAATCTTGAAAGCCATTGCAATAAAGTGCCAGGGGGCGTTTTAGAGGAAGAATGCAAACTAGGTTAAAAAATTAAAAGGTACAAATTGCAATAAACAACCATTGAAGCAGCCTCCACGTTCTTGCTTTTAACCTACCTATCCTCTCTGTACTCCGGATTTTCTTTCAAAATAACATGGCCCTCTAGGATGGGTGAGAGGGGAATATACCTGTATAAATGGAATTGTTAGAGTACGTCAAAATGCAGTTAGATCATGCAACATCGACTCACTCGAGGTTATACTTACTTCTCAGTAGCCAGCTCTGCTCTATCACCAGCAGCGAGAAGTACTGGGGTGGAATGGGTTTGGAAACCGGTGATAGTCTTCGGTCGACCAGCCTGGCCAACGACATCAACAGCCTGGCCCACCCGAACTGGGACTGACAAAGGTTTGAGGTTTTCGTCGACAGTCATCAACATCCTTGGCTGTCACAAGAAAATATTATATGAGAATGAGTAAAGAAACAGCATTGACAAAACCCACAGGGAAAGTAGTATCACTGAAACCAACCTGCATTGCCAAAACAAGGAAGTAGAGAACATAATGGTATTTCCCCAGTATAATAGCTTTCATATCAAGACATGCATGCAGCACTGTGACCAAACCAGCAAGTGCAGTCCTGGAGGTAATGAAAGAAATTTTTTTTCTTTTAAATAAGGTGGACCAAGATGAAGCACATACTAGATGTTTACAGGAGGAAAGCTACTCCCCCATGCTAAAATTTAATATATCATTTTGCGAACTTGTATTATCTACTTTGATGAAGGTTTATGTGGGAGGAACCACTTACGGTGATAGCAAAAAGCGATCAGAATGATAGGGATTAAGAGTCAACAGACCCTTCCCCAAATGTACTAAACCTTGAGCAATTCGCACCTGCACAAGCAGTTAAGCCTTAGCTCTCTAACAAAGTACATGGTAACATAGAGGTAACTATAAACACAAGTACAACAATAAACATACACAGAATAAAAGGCTAGCATCTTTGTAGTAATAACTTGAAAGATTGCGAAGCATGCCAGCTATGCGAGCATTATTGGTTCCAGCACCTATCAAACCCAAGGAGATAACTGCAGCCTGTAGCACCCATAGAAAAACTTAAAGTCCAAAATGATCGAATAACAACAGTAAAAAAAAAAAAAAAATTACTCTAATCATCTTACCATTGCAACTTCAGAATCTGTGTCATGACTAAGCCTGCTTAAAGTGTCCATAACATTAACCTGTAGAACAAATATGTGCAACCAATGAAATGGAGAGAAATAAATAGAAAAAAAAATCTGCAAACCTCTCTGCTGCTTTTTGAACTAATGGATCTAGACCTTAAATCTTGGGTTTCAGAGCCGGGTCATGCAAATTGCAAAGAAAAAGTCAATTTAATTGTCCTCAGCTTCTCTGTTTGACTTCACTATGTCATATTGAGCAAATTCAATACTGCATCTCATTTGCTACAATGAAAAAGAGGTCTTTAAATCTAAAACCTAAAAATTCGATCCCCTTGAAAATAGCCAAATCAGGCTGTTCAGTCAGATGTAATGAGGTATCATTAATTTACCTTTGGGTTTGATATACAAAGAAGACCAAGAGCCAAAGGAACTGCCCGCCGAATATTCTGCTCACCATACTGCAAAAGATGCTCTAGCGAACGAATTGACATCTCAAGACCCAATTCTTCAGCCATTGCTACCATAGCAATTCCAAGAACAGCTGGTCCCTGGTGGGTTTCACCCTTTTCAAGATGTTGAGCACAATGACCAAGAAGATTTTGGACCTGCATACAAACAGCTTAGCTAGCACATATACTAATTCCAATTTGAACAGAATTTTGATGGAGTAGAGATTACCTTTAGAACATTCCCAGTTCCAGCGTAGGCACAAGAAAGCAGTATCATATCACAATATTTTCTTATCTTTTCATTAAACGTTTTTGAGACCTCTGCAGTGGCCTCCACACTTTCCTGTTAGAGTAGAAGTGTTCGTAAAACAAGTCAGGATGAAATGTTCCAAAATTGCATATAGCAGAGTATACTTTTTCCAAACAGAAAATTAAAACCTATGGAAGTTAGGAACAAATGAATAGGCAATTCTCTCAGGAGAAACAAATCTTGTCAGAAGGCCAAAACTACTTATTTACCTGCTTCCCAAGGTATAAAAGACCAAGACCAAGAGGCAGAAGCCGAGTGAGGGGCTCCCCCATTTCTGACTCATTTCGGTCCATTAAAGCAAATATAAGAGCCTGTGCAACCTCCTCATTGCAGGAACCCACATAAATCAAACCCAATGAAATTGCAGTAAATGCAATCACATCAAGGGGGGCTTTTGCATCGTTAAGTATGGGAGTCAAGCTGCTACGAATCTGTCAATAACATAGGTAAGCTTCCACTGGAATTAACCATGATCCATCCACAGTTTCAGCCAAAACCAAGGGAAACTTGACAGGATTGAGATATTTAAATGACGAAAACTCTTTTAAGTGCATCCAATCAAAAAATGAAAGAGGTAACCCGAATTCGTCACGAAGGACACAATTGCCAATGGCATGACCTATCAGGTTCATTAACAGTAGAAACAGACAGAGAAGAGAGATATACCTGCTCATTCTGAGCACCTGCATATGCAATTCCCAAACCCATAATTGCACCAATTCGTATTGAAGAATCTTCTTTACCTATGTATTCACTCAGCAGAGCCAGTGCCTGAGAAGAAAATAAGGACATATGACAATCATTATACTTTGTGCATAAACCAAGAGATGACAAGGAGAATAAAAACTCACAGGATCACAATCATTCTTGACACCACAGTTGACTATCCCAACTCCTAATAATGCTCCAGCAATCACATGGTTATCATTGCTATGGAAATACTTGTCAATCTGAGCAAGCCCAGAATCTACATCCCACAATAGAATCATTCCCTGCAATGAGGAAAGTGATGAGAATCTTATATATTCCTCTCAGGAAATTGAGTAACAATGTATGCATACCAATATGGAAGCAAAATTTAAAATAGGATCTACATACCAGACTTGCTGCAGCACTGGTCTTTCCATGTTCTTTGTTTTTGAAAAGCCAATTTCCAGATGAACCACCACTTGAGGAGTCTGCTGGGACTGTCATTAGCTTATCCTGCAGGGGCATATTATTGATTGATATTAACAGAGAGAGAGAGAGAGAGCTCCCAAATTCTCATTATTTAAGTTTGCAAACTGTACCTGGCCAAAGCCAGCATTAACAAATGCATTGACAAATGTAGCAGCCAAGTTCTGCCTAGCTGAATCAACACTTGCACCAGCACTAGCACGGCCATCAAGCAAGTGAGCCTAACAAATTATCCAACATTGGCAATGTCAATAAGTTCCTAACTACAACAACTGACCATGCACGTAAGCACTTCACACCTTCCACTACAAAGACAAGGGGGACTGCTGGGAGGCGGGCATTTATCAGCTACCCACTATTGGTACAAAAATGTCTTTTTTACTACCTCATATTGATCCAAACCTTATAAATATCTTCTGGAGATTTAGGCTCCATAACCTCGATATCACGAGCAAGGGTGAGATAACTTTCACTTAATTTAGTGTTGTTGATGATATCCTGCAAAACCTCTCTGTCATCATCATCTGCAACCATTTCATCATCAAGCTCAAAAGTAATGCCCTGCAAAAAAGATAAATAAATACATAAAAAGCTAATAATGTAGAAATTGTACTGCAGGTCAAAAACATGCTCATTCACACTCGTGCATGCATAGACGGACTAACAAGTGTAGAGAAATGTAAAGCTATCAATACCCAATTTTGACCATGAAAAAATGAAAATTTAAGCACCCATAATTAGAAGAAAATATAAACCAAATGGCATACTTAGGAACACATAGGTAGAAATGCTGTCCAGCACAAAGAATTAAGCCAAAGCAAACCTAGCACTTACATGCCGAGCAATAATGTAGCAAAATTGCTGCTTCCTCAACAGATCACTGCAAGATGTAAACACCTGTCTCACATGCTGCCAAAGCATATTCTAAATTGTTAGGAATAACAAATCTACAAAGATTAATTTCATACTAACAACCAGAAAGAAAGGAGTTCCTCAAAAATGCCGTGTGGCATGACAGGAAAGGACCACAATAGAAAAAAACCTGCATGTTGTCAAGGAAAAGTGCAATCTGAAGTGCGTTTGCGAATTCCTCAAACTTAAGATATATTGTGTATGCGATATCCAAAACTAACATGTCATCTGGTCCAGGAAGGTATCTGCAAAGTATTGCAACAGAAATGTCACGCAAGAGAGCAAGGGAAAGTAACATCATTAGTCATGGATAACAATACTTGAGAGATCTAGTTGAAAATTTTACTTGCATTTAAGATTTAATAAATTTCACATATGACTGATTGGAGAATACCCAATCAGAATTCACAAAGATGACATACATCAGAAGAACAATAAAAACACTTTCTGTAAATAGGCTGTGATAAGCAAGTTGTTCATAAGCTTTTGTTTTCCAGTTACCTAGCAGCACTGGTGAGGTATAGACAAGTTCTCCTGAAATTTGTTTTATCGACATGCTCAACTAAAAGATCAAGGTCTTCAACCTGCAGTTGGTTGTGAATCATATGTTTCAAGCTCAACAAAAAGAGAAGGGAAATCAAATAAAAAACCTGAATAAGGAAATAATGTTGTATGGTACCTCCATCAACAGATCAACAGCTTCTGGTTCAGCATTGTGCTGCATAGAAAGTTAGAAAAAAAAAAAAATTAGAAACAGGAAACCAAGGAAAACTCAGAAAAGGCAAGAAGATAATTTTTTATATCTGCATTAAATCAATTGCCTGTTATGTATGAGAAGGATATAGCAATACCTTCATATGAAAAGAAACAATTTGTTGCACAAGCTCCATTAGATCTTCAATTGGGGCCTCTTCACTCTGTATTGGCAGCAAAGCATGTAAATGCAATTCAAAGTCCAAATGAATGTCTCACCATTAAGGAAAACCCTATGAAGAGAAATTTTCTAAAGTGTATAACTCATAAAAACTAATAGATCTCTAAGGGTTCCTAAGATTTCTAACCTGCCTCTTCATATACTCCTGTGCAATTTCTCCCGCCAAGTTCCTGGCAACAAATAAATTAACAAGTACCAAAAAAAATCTGTTAAGATTTCATCATCAACATGAAAGATGATACATATGAGAAAAGAATCCATATAGGTAGTATAAAAATTCTATGAAAAGAAAGTTGGAGCACCAGCACAGCAGCAGAAACCAATATACAAACAGATAAAACTTAAAACATAATCAAAATCTAAAATCGTACACAACTTCAATCAGATATAGCTAATGAAGAACTGATAATACAAAAGCTGCAGGAAAAAATAGAGTTAAAATAGTATGTTATCAAGTCATAGAATGCTCACCTAACATACTCATGGCCCCACAAACCAATGTCACCTTCTGAACCCAATAATCTGTACTTTAAACTCTCCTGTAAGATTTTCAAGGGGCAAAATTATTGATTAACCAAATTAGAGCACAAAATAAGTGGGAAGGAGAAAGATATGGCAAAACATATGTAATTCCCAAGTATAATATTTCAAAAAAAATCAACTGTAAAGCTACCCGTTCGCCCTCTGCAGACATGGTCATTGCCAACACGGACAGGATATCAGCCAGGTATTTCTGCCAAAAAAAAAAAAAATTAAAGTAACTTAGTGATGCATAAGACATGGAGAAAAAGGAAATAACCATGAAAGAAAAGACTTCAAGAAAATTCTTTAAAGCAAGGGAAATTCTCGATTGCTGAGAATATGGCTTGTTGTAACCTGAAAGATTATAGGCAATTTATTGGCCACTTCCTAGACCTAGTTAATAACCATACAAACGTACTTAAAACAAATAACCTAAATACCCTATAGGTTTACATAAATAAAAATTCCACCCATGAAATAAAAATCAAGAACAAAATCCACATATAAAAGAAAGGCTCCATCTAAATCATCCTTCTCTTCATTGCTTAGCCAAATAGACTACCTTTAGAAAAGATGTAATGGAAGATAATTAAATCAAAACAACTAATACCTTCAAATCCGATTCTGGCATTGTATCGTAAAAAGCCTTTAGGGTTCCATAATGAGGTCGAAGAAACTTCAATGGCTTTGGAACAGAAGTCATGGAGCTTGTTGAGGTACGGATTTCATGCCTGCAAAGGATATCAAATCAAATGGTAAAAAATGATGCTTTATTCAGGCATTGCAACTAAACCCACCCATGGATGCTCTCACAAATAGTAAAACCAATAAAAACACCACAATTTGACACATTCAGATTTGCAATTTCCATTTGAACTGACCCATCAACTTCACATTCTATAGGAGGTCATCGATGTTTTTGCTTTACAAATATGATATTTTTTAGGCATTTCTAATAATATCAAGTGCCATTTCTATGTTGGCATTTCTAACTTCTGGAGTTTTGGCCTTGATTAGAAAGGGTCCAGAAAAACTTTCTAGTTACGAATCAGCTATAGAATCAACGGTGATGCTTGGTTACGATTTCAAATCTCTTGTTATATGTTTGCTCTAGTTTTTGTTGATTTGAGTGTTGAAACGGTTTTTCTTATCCATGGGCAATGAGTTTCGATATATCGGGGTACCTGTATTCCTAAAAGCTTTAATTTCCGCTCTTATTCTAATTGTTTGTTTATGCATGATGAGAATGGGAATGGTCATAGTTCCAGAATATCCAGATAATAAAAAGAAAAAAACAATAATAACATTGAGAATAAATTCCATTGAATTTCACTTGATTGATCGAACAACCCAAAATTCAGCGATTTCAACTGCATCAAAGAACCTTTCAAATTGGTCAAAACTCTCCAGTCTACGGCTACTTCTATATTGGTTCCAACCTTTTAAAATGTTAACAAAACATACAAAAATAGAATAGACACCCTTTCGAACTATGAGCTTCCTTTTCCTCTATTTTCTAATTCGCAAATAATTGATTACCTCATGCTCTCAAGAGCTGCTTTCTGGAGTCCAGGATCAGGATCCTGAACTCTTTCTACATATAACTCCAACTGTTGCTTCAAAGCCAAATCCTCTTCAGACTGCGTACGAGAAAAAAAAAAGGCTAATTTATAAAAAACCGATGCAGTTAACTAAACCCAAATCACTGAACAAAGACTCACCAGATCCTCATCCTTCTTCTCATCTTTCTTCTTGGGATCCTTGGACGGAGCCTTGGTCTGGGAGGTTCCGGCGGCGCCTTTCGAATCCGACATAGCGATTAGGGCACTGGGCTCTCTGGCTATACTTGGGGACTTTACGTAGAGGTTTGAACTTCGAAGAAAGAAATGAAAAAGCACTTGTAGAGTATAAGTGAATTTCTTCCCAATCAATCCTTCCTGGGTCTCCTTTTTTCCGAACTAAAAGAATAGACAGTACTTGGACAAGGCCGAACCGGAATTTAAACTTGTTTATCCTTTTGTAGCCCAAATGCCCATACCCGACATTTGAATTGATCTTTTAATACTAAACGTGACAACCTAGACAACAACTCAAGCCCAATTAAATTTTTGGACCGCACTCACCTGGTCCCATTTTTTGACAAGGTCCCAAATATTATTTTCAAAATAATAAATGCAAAAATACAAAGTATTTATTTTCCTTCAGAATAATAAACACCCCAAAACAAAAAAAAAAAAAAAATCCAAAAGAAACCAAAACCTTAAAAATCTATCCAAGCTTTTTCCTTCTTTGTGATTTTCTTCCTTTTTTCTCTAACTTTTGTTTACTTTTTTGCCTTGATCATTGCCTCTATTGCACTTTTACACTATTTAAATAGGGATTTTCAAAAGGGATTTTATTTTGATTTTGGTTTTATCATTATTTTTTGTGTTATTTGAGTTTCATGATTTAATTTTCTCAAAGTTTATTTGAAAATTATGTTTTTGATTTCAGTCAAAATACTTTATTGGTTGAGGATGATGCAAAGGAATGATGCTATAAGATAATGGTTCGATATTTACAAGATAATTATTAGTTATGGTTAATGATCAGTTATTTTTTTAAGTTACTGTCATAAAAATTTTAATTTATTTAATAATAAATTGATATATGTCTTTTAATGATAAACAAATTTTAGCCATTCATATGGTTACCTGGTAAATGTTCCAAATTAAAGATAAAAATATAATTCAATTGTGGTTAACTCTTTGTCTCTTAGGGTTACTCTCATATACGTATTCAGTTTACATTAAAAAAGTCTTAGGTAGCAAAAATCAAGGTCAAGGGAAAAAAACCAATTTACCTGTGGGTATTAAGGTTTTAACCATAACATATTCGTTTTTTGCACAATCAAATATGCTTTCAAGGGGTGAGAATTGTTGGAATTCAAATCATGAAAAATAAATTAAATAACAATTATTAAATGGCTCAATGAAATTAAATCAAATGAACATACCAATTACCAAAGGACTAACTTGTGAGTTTTAATAGATTTGTCCATTAAGAACAATGAAAAATGAAAGCATATATCTAACTAGAGAAGGATTGACAAAGTCCCTAGTTAGATTTTAACTTCACTCATTCTTGCACAGTGAGCCGATTTGTCATAAGCCAAATTTGTCTAATTGTCTGACCTCCAATAGTTATCTACACAAGTGACTCAAGAAACTTTCATAAAGCTAAAATTTGTGTTTACTAAGAGTTATGATAGCAGCTTAGGTTTCATAACCTTCCCTTGACCAAACACCTTTATTGCATTAAAGAACCAACAAAAAAATGTTTTTTCTTCACAAAAGTTTTTTTGGATGCGGCCAAACCTAATTATAATTAGGTGGTATTAAATCTTTTTTGAGGGAAAGCAAAACGTTATAAATACATAGCTAGGGTTTAATGCTTATAGCATTATTTTTATAATTGCACTTAGACCCTTAGACTTAATTGAACTATTCAATTAAGTCCTAAGCTATCAATATCTCTACAATTTAATCCAATGCCATTTTAGTTCCATGAAATCACCTGTATGTGCATGACCTATTATGCCTCTAACATGTTGGTAATAAATATAAATTAATTTAATTAACAATATTTATATTTACAAACCATGAGTAGCATCTAGAAATGCATCATTGCTATCCAAATGCTAGGATAATCAGTACAATTTTAATAAGCCTTTCAGTGTATAGTATGTTAGTATAATTTAATCCTTTCATCATATATCCCGAAAAAGATAAGAACATGGTACAGTGTCTACTTTTAGCCCTTCTCATGTTTGTTTTGTAGCCTTTATGATATCGCATAAGCAAAAGACTTTTAAGTTAACATAGGCTAATGACAAATGAGATATATCTCTTCATATCACTTAAGAAGATAAATCTCTGGGCCACTCATCCACCTATGCTTTATATCATACCCAAAACTACCTTACCTTTGGCATCCATCAAAATGGACCTATTCATGATGATCTCTGAGTGTGAGAATCCATATACAAGGTGGCTTGGTGTCATAAGTCTAAGGATTAGTTATACTACTGACACATGAGAGTATTTTTCATAGACATTTGAATGAAATTCCATATAGAACTCTTATAATAGGTCATGTTTAGTGTACTTGTTAATATAATAAACATCCATATGTTATCCTTGTCACAACATACGCTGGGATGGATCCTCACGGATCTATGAGTACATGCGACTTAAAATATTTTTCTAACTTGGAAATGTCTTCTTGACCGAGACTTTTCCTTCGCGACGTGATAAGAACGAGAAAGTATGGATTCTTGACTTGTGATGTAGTGAAGGGGACCATAAGACGAATCATTCATCTTATTGGTTTCAGATGACCATCACGAAATGGCCAACACTTGGAGTCGCCACCAATCATTTTAGGCTAGGCATGATTGGATACCTATTGAAACCTATGTCTTGAGTTATGAAACTCAAACATCGATTCTGTGGTCTGCATGATACAAAGATTCACCATTTGGTTTAGAAGTTGGTTATGCACGATAAGGCAGGAGTTGGTTACGCACGATAAGGCATGAACCTCTTCGCGACACCTGAAATCGATACCTTACTAGTTATATCTTATCTCGGTTTTAATTCTTTCGATCTTAACTCATCACTATTTTGATATAACCCTCTTTTAATGCATGAATTTTATATAAATACAAATCTAGGTTTTGATAAAAAGATATAATCTCATATATGCCCCGAAAAGATAGGGAATATGGAAATTTTTAATAAAAATGACTTTTGGATTTTATTTTGAAAATGGAATGTTCCACTTTGGGCACTAGAGAGATGCCCACGTAGAATATTACCTTTAATTTTATTTGAAATGATTGGAAAACATGAATGCAAATAATTGTCATAAAGAAATCATGTTAGTAAGGCAATAAATGAAGCAACATAACATGGATCATTCAATGTAATGATAAAGAAAAGGGATCGACTATTGAAATTTATCTCATAATTGGCATCGATTATCTAAGAAGAACCGAATTAAAATTTTTGAGATGCATCTGGGTTTTTTGATTAAACGAGGTTTGTTTGACACATTCATAGAAGTTCAAAAAGGAGAAAAATTTAATTGTAGTTGAAAGAGAAGGTTAGAATATCCGTTCGAAAAGATGGGGTTGGAGTATCCTCATGAATGACAAATAATTTTGACAAAAGAAGATTTTTAAATCTTGTCAATTAAAAATAGGGTTGGAGTATCCCCTCGAAAGGTTGGGGTTGGAGTATCCCCGTAGATGACAAATAATTTTGACAAAGGAAGATTTTTTTAAAATCTTGACAATTTTGAAAAATAGGTTCAGAGTATCCCCTCGGAAGGTCGGGGTTGGAGTATCCCCGTGGATGATAAATAATTTTGACAAAGGAAGATTTTTTAAATCTTGACAATTTTAAAAAGTAGGGTTGGAGTATCCCCTCAGAAGGTTGGGGTTGGAGCATCCCCATGTATGACAAATTATTTTGACAAAGGAAGATTTTTAAATCTTGACAAATTTGAAAAGTGGGGTTGGAGTACCCCCTCAAAAGGTCAGGGTTAGAGTATCCCTAAAAGTGATATGTCTGACACTCTTTAGAGAAGTTAAGTTGGAAAAATTAAGTTGACAAAACTTTGTGATTTAGAAAACAAATGAGCATTTTGACAACTTTTGGAAAAAAAAATTATTGTGAATGAGGATGGTAAATATGTAAAATATGTTCGTGCATTGATACGAGCTTATGGGAGATCAAAGAATGTTCTCAAATCTGATCGAGGTGATATGGAGACATTCGAATGTCTCGAGATGAAATTTGGGAAAACAACTTAGTTTTGACCATGACCGAGAATAGAGGATAGCATCACGCGATCCCACTTTCCTGGATTGGTTTGAAGGCTTTAGAGGATGGACAAGACATGGTTAGAAAGGTAACTCACTAAGGGTCAATCCAAAAATATTTCTAATATCCTAAAAAATCATTTTTCAGGGAAATAAATTTTCAAATTTGGGTCAATTATGCTACTGACAGAGCATGTGAGGAAAAGGGTGTGTCAAAATTCAAAAAATCATTCCGGACTCGTTTCGTATCGAAAATTGCAAATAATACCTTTCCAGAAAGGGAATTTTATGACCTTTTTAGGAAAAAATGTTGGATAGATTTAGAAAAATCATTTAGTGGGCCTAAAGGGCCTAACCAAAATGCACTTTGTTAATTCTAAGGATTCAGGATAGTCTAGGTTTGAAAAATCATAACTCTTTCATTCGAACTGATTCAGGGGGTGAACAAGACCTCATTTTAAAAAAAATTTGACACTTTTTCAGAGAAATTTATTATAAAATTCATGAAAAATCATGTGGGATTTTAAAGTGATTTTTCAATTTGTAACAGTGATGCTGCCAGCAGGGGACAAAGCAAAGTAGGGGATTTTTTTTAATTTCCTTTATGTTTTCGGGTCCAACCTTGGGTCATTGACATTCGAACATCCATGATTTAAGGGAAAGAGTGGCATGAGCATTACGAACTCATTTGCACAGCGCCAGAGTATTTTAGGATGATGAAATAACCCGTTGATCATACCATTCAAGGTTTTGACTCAAAACAAGGAACAAACATTTCAGGAATAAGTGTAAGGCCATTTTCGTTGCAAAATTAGAATATTTGAGCTCGTTTAACCAAGGTTCTAGAAAAATTAATTTTCCTTAAGATTTTTCCTAACTTTAAGAAAAATGCTAAGTCCATGCTAATCCTTATTGGTGAGGTTAACATGCTTGGCTTGGGGAGGTTTTGAAAATTAGTTTTTGATAGCCATCAAACATGCATTTAGATAAGGAGA
>JBBYHM010000002.1:6005525-6016986 GCA_038381775.1 Adansonia rubrostipa | reverse complement strand
TTTTTGAGACGATTAGCAATGGGTTTGCAGGCGGTTTTTAGTGCAAGAGCTCCTAGCTTTACAACTGGAAGTATCATCTCATATCCTGCTCACACCAAACTCTTTTTTTTTCTTTCTATTCTGTTTTTGTTGCTGCTCTCTTTTCCTTTCAGTTTTTGGGGTTTTTGAACGATAGACTTAGTATTGATTCAGTCATCGGAGATGAGACGCAAACTATTCGATGCTTTGATTTGAAGAGGGAAATTACACATTAGAATAAAGAAAAAGAGGAAAGGAGTTGAAACCTTTTTAGAATAAAGAATGATTACAGACATCACTATGGGCGTCTGGGCTTTTTGTGGAGGGTAGATCCTTTTCTGTATGTCTTCTTTGAACCCAACTCAGTCGGGTTGGGATTGCGGAAGAATATTTATTTATTTATTTAATTATATCATTGAATGTATGAAGAATTGAGTCATACTGCAACGGAGCTAAAACAGACCTCTGTGAATGGGGCAGGTCGACTAATTTCGGGTTAAATTAATTTATTATTTTTCTAAGTTTTTAAATTAGTTTTAAAGTTAAATTATTTCGGATGTAAAAAATTTTAAATTTTATTATTTAATTTGAAATTTAGATTATTTAAGTTTAGGTTTGTTAGATTTAATTTTTAATATTAAAATCAAATCATATTAAATTTAAATAAATTACTTAATTTGATTGGATTTAATTAGAATTTATTTATAAAATAAGTAATAAATAACATTTAAAAATAAATATAAACATTGTAATTATTAATTTAAAAATAAATATCTATTGAACATGTTTTTGAATTCGAGCATAACCTGATAATTTTTCAAATTTGAACATCTGTTTTACTCACTAGTACTATTGTATACTTAAAATTGTTATCATAATCCATTTAAATATTTATTGTTATATGTTTATAACGTAGTTTATAAATCATTATAAAATAATACAAATATCAATGACCTATTTTATATACTTTTAAAACGTATAAAAGATATAAAAAAAAATTTACATTTAAAATAAAACAACAAATTTACCTTAAAAATAAAACGTACAATGATAAAAAAAATTTAAATAATTTGATATAAATTACATGATAAGATATTATTAAAACATAACACACAAATAATTATGATAAAAACATGTATTATTATTAACAACATAAATTAAGTACTTTGTACACAAAAAATGAAAATAGATTATACTTTGGAATAAAAATAGTAATTTTATTTAAATTTGTATTAGTTATCACATACATTCACATTAGAAGTGTTAATTGGCTGCGTCGCAGCTTGAAAAATTTTTCAATTTTAAGACTCAAGCCCAAATTTGGCCTGATGCTTATAATATTGGTTCGGGCCAGCTTGAAACATAAAAAAGGAAATTCAAGCTCGGCTCGGGGATTGGTCTAATTCGCATGTGAATGCATTTTTTAATTTTTAAATAATAATTTTATATTTTAAAATAAATAAACTAGTGTTTATTAACTAAAATTTGCATGTAAAGATTGTTTTATATATTTATTATATTAAATTATTATAAGTTTATTATTTATGAAAAGAAAATTAGTTTAAATTTTAACTCTTATTTATTTATATCAACTAAATTGATTTACATTTTAAGGAAAGTAAAAATTAACTTTTAAGATAACTTTTATTTTTATTCTTAAACCATTTAATGATATATTCATTAAAGTTTAAATGCTAAGTTTGTTTTATGTATAAATCCATAATATATATATATATATATATAAAAGTACGAATGTTAAGAATCTTTTTAACTGACAAAAATATTTATTGTTATTACTAAATTTCTAAATTGCTTTTATAAATTCTTTTAATATTAATAAAATTTATCTATTTTATAAATAAGAATTTTAATTTAATTAAAATATTTTTAAAACTAGATTTATTTGATAAGAAATAAAAAGAGTTAATGCTTACATTAAATTGTTTTATTTCAAAATTTTAATTTTTATTAATCTTAAAAAGTAAATAAATTTCTTAGATAAATACAAATAGTTAAAACTTATATTAAAATTTTTATCTTCACACTTTCAATTTTATATTAACATTAAAAATAATAAACTTTATATTAATTTGATATAATTTAATTAGAAATAAACTTTATATGTTAAGACAAATTTTGTTAATGAATATTTTATTTATTTTATCTATTTGTAAATATAGTATAGTATGATTAAAAATTCATAAAACAACGAAAATTCACGTGTGACACACATCACATAAATACAAGTAAATTATATTAAATTATGATAAATTTATTATTTATGAAGATAAAAAAATTAAGGTAAAATATAACTTTGATTTATTTATCTCAAATAAATGTATTTATTTTTTAAGAATAATAAAAATTAGAACTTCTAAGATAAAATGATTTCATATATAAAACTTTAATTTTTTTATTTGTTGTTAAATTAATCCATTTAACGAAAGTATTTTAATGGAATCTAATTTTTTATTCATAAACTAGATAAATCTTATTAATAATAAACTTTTTTTATAATGGTAATTCAGTAATACTATGACCAACACTAACTGTTTTTGTCAATTTTCCAAGTTTGTGCTTTTGTATATATTATATATTATAGATAATATGTATAATGATAAAAGAATGTTATAAGTTTATCATAAGTATATCCATTATTAAAATATCTTATTTATTTTAAATCCTATTATAAGATTATTATAATTGATGTGACATTTTATTATTTTGTTCATAAATTTTTATTATTTAAAAGGCTATTTTAATCTTTGAAAAATTATTTTCAAATTTTGAACATTTAATTCAGGAAGGTTATTATGGTAATAATGTAAAAAACTTGCCTATAAAAACTACAATAAACTTGCTATTTATCTTGTCCAACGATTTGATTGAAAATAAAGTATTAAGATTGATTTGTAGTTGATTGATTAAAATTTTAATTCTTAACACTCTACCACTCTATATAATCACATTAAGTTTCTTTTTCATTTTCAAATTCTTTCTACAATCACTGTATGCATAATGCATACTTTATCATGCTAAAAAATGGTAATTACAAGTCATAAAATTAAAATAAATTAATAATTTATGTTATAGATATTATTTTTATTAGAATAATGCTTCTAAAATAAAATTATGCTTAATTTAAGTGCGATTCATTTAATATTAATTATTTAAGTTAATTCAGATTCGAGTTATTTTAAATTCATGTCAATATAAGTTGGGGTTAATCTGCATTTGGGTAATCTGGATTCAAGTTATTTTGTTGTGAGTTGGATCAAGATTGTCAATATTTTTAGTCAAACTGAGTTGGATTGAGTTTAAGTTTAGATCAATGGGCCAAATTTTTTTGAGTTTGCATAAGAGTTTGCCAAGTTTAAGGAAAAAACACAAAAGAACTAGTTAAGAAGTAATTCATAGTCTAAAATAAAATGCCATTTTTTTTGTTGAGATCGTTTCTCTTAAAAAAGGGATTTAACGAAGATATATAGATGATATATTCAACCAAATAGTTCTAATAAATTATTATTGACAATTTTTATGATAAAAAAGTTTGCTTTTACAACAAAAGTAATAAATTTATTTTCGAAGAAAAAATAAATGTGGAGTGGAAAATTTTGATCAAACTCTAAATGACATTCAAAGCTTAAAGATTGAACTGGTTTATTTTAAAGTAATTGAAAAATTGTAAAAATTGAATTAAAAATTGAACTTTAAGTTATTTAAATGAAAGGTAACATGAATGTGAAAGTCCATACCTATTTATAGGTTGAATTATCCATTTAGTTTAGTAGGTCTAACTCAAATTGGATCAGGCTTGGAATATGCTTTTTAGAAAATCCATAATGGCCAAACTTAACTTGATTTAATACTGTAAAGGGTTCTTTTGATCAAGTAAGAAAAAGTTGTAAACATGTAAAATGAGATGTCATGAAGAAGCATAGAGAGTAATATTGGAGAAGACCCTAAAGGATAAATGCGGTGGTGGGTAATGGTGATAAAGGTTGTAGGTGATAAAGGATTATGAAAACTAAGATGGTTAGGATAATTCAGAGAGAAAGTTGTAAAGAGATTCTTGAGATTTAAAGTTTGCAATTTTGCTAAAAGATCCTAAATGAAGGCTTCATACATTTGTTTATAGTCAAACTAAAGAAAATTACGAAGAATAATGAAAACTTGTTAAGATGTAATGTGTAAATAACATCAATCATAAGTAGTGAGAGAGAGGGAGGCTACCAAATCTAATAAGTGAAATGAAAGTTATATAAGGTTATAGTCTGAGTGTTTTGGTAAAAGACAGTGAAGAAATGATATATGACATCACATTTGAGAGAGCATTGTTTGTTTGATAGGAAAATCTCTCAGACATCTTAAAAGTAAAGCAAATCCAAATCATGCCATCTTTAGAAGTTTAGCTCTATAATCTTCATGTAGCTATAAACTGTGCTAACTACATTGCAAATCATTTTTATCATATGCTACACAAGCTATTGGAAAGTGCGGCGAGTGCTAGAACACCAAAAGAATAGAATGTTGAAAGAATGGAGCATTAGAGCATTGAAGGAGTGAAGTGCTAGAATACTAGAACACTAGAAGAATAAAATAGAGATGAGTGAAGTGTTGGAGCTCTAGAAAAACTAAATGGAGTTTTGGAAGAGTAGATCATTGAAGCCCTATAGTGCCAAAAGACTGAAACACTACAAGAGCAAAAAACTAGAGTTGATCCAATGCGTGATACCATAAAGGAATATTGCCTAATCAAGCTTTGTCTACATGAAATGTTAATGGAAAAAGCATTTGAACTAGAAAAAATATATGTAATAAAAAATACAATATGAGAATATGATAAAATTAGACATAAGATATATTACGAGTCGAGCAGACCTAAGAATCCTGCCACATTGTAGGATTTGCTCCATGGTCATAGTTATGGACATTGCTTGCCAAATTGCAAATCATTTCATCACATGCTGTACAAACTACTAAAATGAAATGTTAGAGCACTAGAGGATATTAAAGCAGTAGAAAAATGAATGCTAGAAGAGTGGAGCACTAAAGCTTTAGAGAGAAGGAATAAAGTGCTGGAAGAGTAGAGCGTTAAAGCACTAAAGTGCCACAAGAATGGTGTGCTAGAGGAGTGGAGTTAGGGAGTGCTATCATCAGGGGTGACCACCTAAACAAGTTATGTTTGCATAGTATGTTAATGGCTAAAAGTTATTTATATTTTGACCTACGTATGAGTTTTTTTTTTCTCAAAAAAGAGATTTTAATGTATTAGAACAATATATAATATTAAAAAATATAATATGAAAATGTGGCAAAATTAAACCCCTTACTTAAATGTGAAAAGTATAAATATTTACATGATCAAATAAATAAATAAGAAAAAGAACCTTTATGTTTATTTAAAGTTGCATCGTATTCAAGTTGCTTGCATATGGCATTACCCAACACAAGGCTATGCACGAAATTTAAAAAAAAATTTTAAAAAATTAATAAATGTACTTTATCCTTGTGCACAAGTGTATTTAAAATATAAATAAGTAACCATGATTCGTTAATCAAAATATTAAAAATATATAATTAAAATATACTTATTAAAGAAAAATGCTAAAAGATGATAATAATGACCTAAAAAAATGAATGATGGCTCAAACTTATGGGAATAATAAATATAAAAAAATTAAGCCACATTTGCTAGTTAAGAATTGTGCAAATTATCTATTCCCTTAAGTCACCCATTTCAAATTGCTTGTAAGAATTTTGCAAGGCAATTAATTCGCAACTTGTGAAGCCTACGCTCACAAAAATTTCAACAAAGTAATACTCGCATGGTATTTTTTAAAGGTATTTCACAAGTTTTTCATGCAATAAATTTTCTTTTACATGACATTGCTTCCTAATTCTAATAGGAAATTTTTTTAAGACTAGGCATAAACCTTACTTTATATGGTTGCCTAATAGCAGTAGTCATGAGCAATTAAATGCAAATCTTATCTCAACAACTAGGTTCCTTTTTTTAATACATGAATAAAATTAATACTTTGCTATCTGTAAATATAAAGTTATGAAATATAATTATCTAGATTTTTTATATTATTTTATAGATTTTATTCTTTTATCATGGTGAAGAATATAAACATGTATACATGTTATGAACTTGCAATGCCATATATAAGTAGCCGACAATTTTTTTTTTCACTTTGATACAACCTAGCGTAAAACTTAGAACATGTACATAGTAGTTTACTACAATAAGAGCTTCCCTAATTTGGTGTGTATGATCCTTAGAATGTGATAATTGGCGTGAGTCAAAACACTTAGCATGAATGATAATTGGCATGTCTTGCTCTTATGACCAGAAACCATATTGAGCATGTATTTTTGGAAGGATTTGGATTTAGAGCAATGTAAGACCATGATGATCTTTATTTAAAAAAATGTGAGGTTATCGGACACGAAACTATGATAGTTGATTTCTCCATTAAGGGAGTTTGCATGTCAAAATGATGAATGTGGCATGTGAGACCACAACTTGACTTCTCTACTACAAGAATTTGTACATTAGAGTGCAGAAGTGGTGCATGAAGTCACCAAGGTTGACTTATACACTATAAAATTATTCCTTTAATAAGTTTTGGTTAGAATGACTATTCAAAAATTTTAAATACGACAATTAAGTAAGTTAAAATTTTCTCCGACAAAGAAATCCTTAATGGCTCACACTTGGGTAGACTTATAAGAAATTTCTAGGTAAAAATCTTTACCTAAGCTTTAACAGATTGATAGAAGGATTAGGTGAACAATCTAATACATAAAGATTAACACTTGGTTCTTAAACAAACATATAGGACATAAGGACATTAAATTATGACTTAATTATATATCATAAGATTAGTCGAATATTAGCTTTGAGGCATGAGTTATGAAGGTGTTGATCCTTTTCCTACACGTAACTAAATTCCTAAGCCTGGTTTTAAATATAGACTAGAACTTATTTTTTAGGGTACCTTAATCAAGCTTAAGACTCCTTTAAAAAGAATAAATTCATATATATAATCTAATCACAACTCATAAAAGATTAGTGACAACTCCATTTCTTGCATTTAATAGTCAAATTTGCATTTGGCACATTATGATAATGGGAAAAGGTGCAATAGTTGAATGCTAGGATTTTTGACATCTTAAATGTGCGTTTGAGTATTATTCTACTTGTTATTGCTGTTAATGGAAAAGCAAGTCCTAGTTTCAAGAAAACAAATGAAAATTAAGGAGGATACTATGGTATTGTGACGCAGATGCATATATCTGATCAAAATTCAAAAAAATAAAAGCAAAATCAGAATGTGTGATAAAGAAGTTGGAAATGCAAAGGTACTTAGATAATTAACTTGAGAAAGGTGAGAAGAACTTTGACATACTATTTTGGTTGAAAGTTAATGCTTGCAAGTATTTGAAGTTTGCTTTGATATCTCAAGATGTGTTAGCCATTCTCATCTCTACTGCAGCCTTTGAGTTTGTTTTTAGCATAGGAGGGCATATTCTTATCCATTTTGCAACTCTCTAACTCCAAAAATAATTGAGGCTATTATATGCATATAAAGTTGGTTGAAATTTTCACTCATTCTAATTGAGAATAAGGAGAAATTAGTTATTTGAGAAGGCATTAAAATTAGTAAATATTTAATATTTTTTATATTTAAAGTTGTATCTATATTTATCATTTTTTAGTGATTTAATGAATCTTATAATATCGTTCCTTTAGTATATTTAAAGGAGTCGATTCTTAATGAAACAAAAATTGTTATTGATGGTTGATTGTAAGAGTGAAAGGTAATTAATTTCTTTTTGTGTTATTTATGTTATGTGATATTATATTATATTCTAAATTCGGATTGCTAGATTTATAAAAAAGTTAGTTGTTTGCTTTAGCAACAAGTTTTTAAGATTTGATTGGAAATTTTATTTTTTTTCGACCAGGTAAAGATGAAAGGAGTTCTAGCACAACAATTTCATGAATATTAACCTAATTTTCTAATTTCATATATTGGAATATGGATTGTAGTTTTATGTTTGAGTGTTATTTTAAATTGAGATTATTTTGTACTTTAAACTTGTAGTTTTCTATTACTTAGTAAGCTAATATTGTTTGCAGTTTGATGATGCTTTGACTCATTGATGGACATTAGTAATTATACTTTAAACTCGTAGTTATGTAGTAGGCTAATATATTAGGCTCTGTAGTTTCATCATACTTTAGATTTGTACTTGTTTAGTAAGCTATGATGTTTAATCATGTTTTTTAGTATCATTGGATAACATCTGTGCAATAGCTCTAGTCATATTTTCCTTCAATACTGTCTTTATTCCTTTTATGACAAAAGCTCTTGGACTACTAACTACATGGTAATTATGAAAGATGGATTTATGTGATAAAGAAATGAAATTCGTATTCTTCTATTATACTTTTTCTAATAACTTATTATGCTTATCTCAAGTTAATAGGCTACATGACACATTTCTAAAGCTCGTTGTTTATTTTTGCAATTTTGAATTAAAACACAGTAGAACCAATGTCATGTGATCCATCAACAAATATTGTTTGTTTCCCTCTAAAATTCCATCACAATCTCTTTACATGAATCAACATTTTTTTATTGATACAAAACAATAAAATTGGATTAGGCCTTCATGTTCTCCGGTACATCTGATTAAAACATCATGAACAATGCTTGTATCACAAAATTCAACGTTGGTGGAATAAAGTGTATTACCTTAATAATGGTCTTGTCGAGAAATGAGAGAGAATTTTGCCATTCTTTTGTTGGGATTCTATATGCAAATTTAAATTTTTATATTTGGGATTATAAATTTCAAATTGACTTTGTTATAAAGTAAAAAAAGCTATTGACTATTTTTATTTATGCAAACAATTTAATTTTATAAATATTTATTTAAAACATTTTAAAATTTGAAAAAATGAAATCCAAAGTCACATAACTCTTATTTTGCTAAAATAAAGCCCAAAATCAATACAGAAATCAAATAACCAAATAAGATCAAATTATAAAAGTTTGGTTATAACTGATTAGTTAACTTTTTTTGAATTTGTTTTAGTTACAAACATGGAAAAACTAAATACCTTGATTTGGTATTAAAAGCTAAAAAATGACCCAAACAGAACTCACCTTAAAAAATGGAGCTTTGGAGAAGTAAAGTACTGACGTGCTAGATGAGTCAAGCATTAGAGTATAAAGAGCTAGGAGAGTGAGGCATTGGAGGAGTAGAACTTTGGAGCATTAAGATGTTGGAAGAGTGTAATGTTGGAGTATCAGGCTGCTAGAAACACTAAAGGGATGGAACAATGAAGGATTGAAGCTAGGGAATGTTAATGCCAAGAATGGTTTTTATCAAGAAGCTTCACCTAATCAAGCTATGTAAATATGACATTTTAATGACCAAAAATAAGTATTTACAATTAGTCACATGATAAAAATTTTTTATCTAAAATTGATGAGCAAAATAAATATTAATATAAAAATATTTTTAATATTTTTAAGTTGTTAACAAGCTTTCAAGCTTGGCCCAGGTGAGCTTGGAAAACAAATTTTATTTGGCCCTAATTCGACCTAACTTATGAACACCTTAATGTGAAACAACTTAGACATGAAGTTGTCCAAACTCAACTATAGTCTGAATTGGATAAAATCAAAATCAAATATCAATCTAATATAAAAATTCTAAAATTTGAAATTTTAATTAGAAAAAACTTGAATTATTCAATATTAATCAAACTTGAATCAGATCAATTTAGAATTGATCCATTTGAAATTATCTAAACTTGAGATAGCTTAAGTTTATGCCAGCATAAATGTTAAACAATGTGAATTTAAAATATTTAAATTTGAAATAATCTAAAGTAAAGAGGATCTGAATATAAAATTAAGCTAAATTTGATGACTTAAACCCAAAATAAACTAATCTAATGTCATCAAATTGCTGTCTTACTACCTTAAGTTAGATGGAAACTTACAATGGGGACAATGTATTAGCAGTATAGTAGTCTAATGTAGAGCTAGAAAGCAAACAAACATAATATAAGCAAGATCTGTACCTCCAAAAGCTTAAGATCTGACACAATATGGATATGAGCTGAACCCGTAATAGCACAACAAGACTCGAAAACAAGAAACATAATGAATAGAAATCATAGCGAACTGCAAATTCGAACTTTTTAAAATTAGCATGAATCTAACTACTTAACTGTTGGTTATTTATAATGGCATAGTAATTTCCATTTGATTAGATAATCAATTAACCAATCAACTAGTCTTGAATATATTAAGGATGTTAGAATGTAAGAATCAAAAACATGAGAAATTAACTACGGCTTTAATACGTGTAACAATGTCACTTTCTTTAAGGTTTTATTCACCCCAACACTAGTTTGGTATGCAAAAGAGTTACCAACATATTAGCCTCGAGGATTCAATGAAGCCCAATGATTGATGTCATTTTATATTGATGATATATACTAAGTAGCGTGTAGCAAAACTATCAAAATTTTATTAAAAATTTCTTCTTCTTTTTTTTTTTTGTTTTCTATCTATATTTTTCTATGTTTTCCATATGGAAGGGGTTCCATTTATAATCAAATAAATGTTTTTTCATATAAATATAATTATCCAAGCATATGTCTATTTGGATAGGACACAATACTTGGTAAATAACCAAGAAATGCTACTCGTAATTGAATAATAAGAGATAAAAATTTAAAGATACAACCATTTACTATTTTGAAAATGTGCTAACAATCCCCCACTACTTTCAAAATTAATCGAATTTTGATATGGAAATCAATTGCATACATGAATGTGTCTTACAATTAAACCTTCACTTGGTGAAAACATGTAAAAGTTAATCAAAATTGCATGGTAGACTATGCTTTGAATTCCATTTGGTTAATTAAACACATCTCACATAATGATTTTAACACCAGTCAATGAATATTATCCAAGGACATTATAATGGCTACTGTCTGCGTCCTTCTTTCATGAGTGCTACCAGAACTAAGCGCTTGAACTCCTAAAAATGGCCACATTTTATACTTATAGTGATAGATCCCATCGAGAGCGTTCCCGTAACTCTAACATATATATATTATGGGTCTATTAAGTGTATATTTACTCATCTTTCCCTTATCATTAGATTAGCTAGCACTTTACCTACGATGATATATTGTATAATATTATAATGCTAGCAGCCATATATAGATGACGTACTTTGTCTCATTGAACTCAAGGTTTGACATTATACCAAGTCTTGAGTTGAGTCTCCATCATAGGTGACTTAATATTATAGGCTTGAACTTTATTCCCAAATTACCAACATATTTATGTTCATTTTCCAAACCACATTGTGTAATTTTTGTACATATTTGTGTCTT